>APFE031531545.1:234730-269414 GCA_000404065.3 Pinus taeda
AATAAAAATTAAAAAAAATTCAATAACTATTTATAAAGCTCTGAAATCTCATGCTCTCTCTTCTCAAAGAAAAATCTCATTGCCCTGATGATGGACTCACTGAGCTAGTCCGAAACATTGGTTTCAAAACTATTCACAGGTTTTTCTAGAAAATAAAAATTCAAGCAACCTGTATGGACTCCCTCTTCAATACTACGTTTTTAAAAGAAATCAACGTCTTAAAGATATGTATTAGCTTATTGCACTAAATGTAAGAAAGTTACATCATTGCCTAACTTAACTAAGCACTAGATGGAAGGAGGTCTAGGTCTCTGGGACCCCTATACCCTGAATCAAGCAATGGGAGCTAAACATTGGTGGCGTTGGATAGGTGGTGGCCCTAAGCTTTGGAAACACATTTGGACTCGAAAATACAACATGCCAACTTGAACAAAATATATTCTTAGATATTGCGACCCTCCCAAAGGATTGGCTATTTGGAACATGACAACCGAAAACAAAGACCTCATACAACAACATGTCTTCTAGGAAATTAGAAACTGGAAAACAACCTTGTTTTGGAAAGATTCATGGCAACAGTGGGGTAAAATTCTTGGAAGGCAAGACTTAAGTGACTTCTTTCTGTACACAAATGGCAGGAACTTCCACACAGTAGATCAATTTTGGAAAGAAGAATCATCTAGTGAAGGATAAAGGAAATGGATGGAGCACATGGATTGGCCCCAAGCCGCTGAGTCGGAACAAAGGAGCTAGCTGGACAGGGAATTAGATTCTAGAAATATTTCTATCCTAAATGAACCAGATATCCTCAAATGGGGATATACCACAAAAGGAACATTTACTATCAAGGAGACCTATGATCTAAGGACAAGTTGTGAACAGGGCCATCACAATCTCATATGGAAGAAGATTTGAAAAGGAGGCTGGTGGATGAAGGTTGCCTATTTCCTATGGCTAGTGTGTACAGGTCGCATTCTTACGTGGGATCAACTTCAATGAAGGAGTATCGATGGTCCATCATATTGCATCCTATGTGAACAACAAAATGAAGATCTAGAACACATGATCAACTCCTACCCCTTTGCTAAAGAAAAGTGGCGATAGGTGGAGGATCTCTTTGGAAGAATTGATTGGGATAATCAAATAATATGTGAAACTACCCTCCTTTGGTGGACATGCATCTTTTCTAGCCCTACCCTCAACAGAACCTGGGGGATTTCCTTGTGGCTAACTCTATGGGCCATATGGAAAGAGAGGAATCACAAAATATTTAAGAACCACCTTCTTCCCGAAGAGTTTATTTACGAAGAGATCATCCAAAACATTCGGGAAATAATATTACAAGATAAAAGACATCCCGAGGGCTGGAAAGTGACCCCCCATAAGGCTATAATTCTACACCATCTGAACTTATCAGCGACGATGATTACCCCAACCTACTACTCATCACGTGGGGAATAGACTCACTCTTCACTTCCCCCTTGGAGGGATTCATCAAATTGATCCTTGACAGAGCATCAAAGGGAAACCTGACTCCCATAGGACTGAGAGGCCTCTTCCAAGACCCAAGGACTCAAATATGCCTAATCTATGCTAATCATTGTGGTTATGCTACTAACAATGAAGCCAAATTTGTTGTTTTCAAACAAGGCCTCCTCAAAGATATCAAATTGGGATATAGGAATATTGTAGTGGAAGGCGAATCTAGATTAGTAGTCAACATGGTGAAAAAACTGAGTCAGGGAGCCAAATGGGACAAACTCAGCTGCAATTGGAGAACTGTAAGATTAGTCTAAGAGATATGATATCTTCTTCACAAATTTTACTATATTATTACCATCCATGTAAGGAGAGAGGGCAATAGAGTGATGGAATTCATCGAAATTTGGGGGTGTGCCCATTAAAATGACCCTCTTGAGAAAATTTGGTTGATTCAGCCCATGGATGGGAGGTTCAAGCTGTTCGAGAAGATCCTGGAGCATGATAGAAGACAAAGCTCTCAGTTCCTCCAAACACTAGACTAGACCCCTGATCAAGATGAAAGCCAAAGGGAAACCCCATCAAGGGAGTTTTAATATCAAGTACATCAAGGTACACCACCACCAACCTCAACATGCTCGAGACAATGGGTGGCATGGCTCTCTACATGCATAAGGATATCATCATAGAGGAAGGAGGAAAAGTTATTTTGTTAAGTTGTCAGTCTGGTGGAAAGTGTTCCAAGAGGGTTGTAGGTTGTTTTCATGCCTAAATGATAATAGTGTAGTGACTTCGGCGAAGGGACTTTGTGAACAATGAAGCACAACGTCTCCATAAGTAATGGTGGATTCTTTAGCTCCAGGCGAGGGTAATCTAGTATGTAACCTGTTTCCCCCCCTCCTCGATGCATGTGTTTGTCTGGTTATGGAATTGGGTTCTACATGGGGGAAATTTGCCTGTGGATGGGGGTAAATTGGGCTGGTGGAACTGTCTGGCACTGGTAGTTTGGTATTAGGATTTCATCCTCACCAAAATCACCTCAGTGTTGATTAGCTATGAAATTATCCTCTCTCGAATGGGGTTAATTAGGCTTTAGGGAAAGGGTGTTAACCTTGGGGAATGCTGCATTCTGGCTTGATTTGAATACCAGGGGGTCTAGGATTAGGTTGTTGTGAGTTTATGTTTTAGTTTTAGGGTTTTCTTTACTGTGGTATATGGTAATGAATTGGCTGGTTTTTTTCTAGGGCTTCACACCGATGGCCTGTTTCGAAGCATTTACAAGGTCGTTGTTGAGGTATTATGTCACCTGGCATATTGGAATTGTCATAATGGTGCTGGGGTTGGCTATGATAGGCTCAAAATTTTCATTTCTGGTCATTATGAAAATGGGTTTTTAGCTAGCTAGATTTTGGGGTTTCACACCCATGGCCTATTTCGAAGTGTCTGCGAGGTCGCTCTCGAGGTGCTGCAACACCCAAGCATCTGCGAGATCCCTATTGAGGTGCTACATCACTCGGGGTATGGGAATTGTCATAAATGTATTGGAGCTAGGTATGAGGGGCTCAAAATTTTAGTTTTTGGTTGTTATGCAAATGGATTAGTCGCTGGTTGGCTTTTAGGCCTTCACATCCAAGGCCTATGTTGAAGAATCTGCAAGGCCACTATCGAGGTGTTGCATCATCTAGGGTATGGGAATTGTCATAATGATGTGGTAGCTAGCTATGATGGGCTTAGAATTTTTGTTTCTAGTTATTATGCAAATGGGATTGGGGGTCATAGGATTGAATGCCTAGGTGGGTTGGTGAACATCAGGTGGTTGCACGATTTGCGAGTGGCAAAGAGACAATGCATAATTTTAAGTCAATTACAATTTATTTCTCCCATGGCAAGCGTGTAGAGAGATAGGCTCTCCTAGGCATGAAAGACTTCTAGGCTCGCACCCTCACCTACACAGGGATTTTTCAACTCCTATTTCATTACCAAGCATTGAGATTGTGTTGCGATGGAAAGAGAAGTGAAGGCTAGGGGCCAAGGAAAGAGGCCTTGGGTAGCCGAGGAAGAGGATAAGCCTAGCTCCTTGAGTGGGAGACGTGGTAGAAAAATGGTCATGAACCTCATTAATAAAGAAACCAAAGCATACCTAGAGGGGACCAGTGAAGAGATTAGAAGATTGATTCAGGAATGGGTAGCCGACCTAAACCGTGAGGCGAGCACGACAGAGATAGATATGGAGGATTGGTGCATGATGGTGCTAGTCCATGGGAATACTCGAGGTTGGGTGATATAACTCAAGCTGACCCTATATCTATATTGGATTATGAAAGGCCTCCTTGGCAAGGACATGGAGAAAAATTTAGTGAGCATGGCAACAATAGTGCAGGAATTTCTAAACTATAAACAAGATTTCTAGAAGCTTCAATTCCAAATGAAAAAATAGGATGTTGCCTCATCTGCATTGAGAAACACTTCGCTTATTTCTTTTCACAAACAATGTTGTCTAGTTCCAATGCCAAGGATCCAGCTCCAGTTGATTCCGCCTCTGCTCAGTAGGATTATTAGAATGTTAGCTAGTTTTCAATTTTGATTAGTATATATGTGGCTAGCTTTTACTTTTCAGTTTTAAGTCATACATGTTTATAGGAAAATAGAGTATGGGCAAGGACATGATATAAAAACTTATATAACTTGGATAGAGAGACTTATTAATTTTTGTTACTCGGTGGCTTATCATGCATTTAGGTGGCCAATAGACTTTGTTTCTTGCCGGGCAAGTTGGCCCCCCCAACGTATTTTATGTGGTTGTAAATTGCTTATTTATTAATCAAAATGGAAGGATCCACTAAGCTTACAAAAAAAAAATGTGGAAAAGTTACACAAGAAAAAGGAATTTTCCATTGAAAATAACACTTTTGCATTTTTGCAAATTTGTTTGTTGAATTAAAGTGTTTTTTATTCTTTCTCAAAAGAAAAAGTGGAAAATACAATGATAGTCTCATTACCATTATGAACCATGTTTTTACTAAAAATGCATACTTTCACAATTAGCATACACATAAATTTATATGTGTTTTGAATAGTTTCAAAATGTGTATTACCTTTATTCTGTTTGATGTGTCTCTCTTTTCCCTATCGTCATGATAACTCATGTTTTCAAATATATTACTTTAAATGGTGTAATGTGATCAATTTTTTCTTTGTTCAATTATTTTCCCAAAGTATGTTTATAGTGGTGCAATTCTTCAACATTGCCCTTTTTAGATCTATCTTTGTTTTTAGGTTGTATGTTTCATTAAATGAGTGATACAAGAGCATTGGACTAAGTTAGTGATGAAGAGATGGAGGAGGATTGACAATTTGGTGGAATGGACACATGTCTAGGTAGAAAATAGATTTTGTTTCCTTTGAAAATATTTAACAGATTTAATGTAAATATAGAGTTTGAATAAATTGTAGAGTCTAGGAAATGAAGAGTCAATTATGTTGTGCCTTTTTGACTTCCCTTAATTAGAGAGAAGGGGAAGCGAATCATTTACCAAGGTTGTGCATAAATGGAGTATAAATTGGAGAGAAGAAGAGCTTCCTTTCCTGCATCAAACATGTACTTGTGAAATAAATAAAGAGATGTTATGCGCAACACATCCATTCATTTCTGTTATAATCTTTGATTTGAACTATGTGTGTAGTTGATTACATTTTAGAATTTCAGTGCTCATAAATTGTAGTATTATATGGTTTCTAACACGATTTATGACTCCAATGGTTTTTTACACACACACACACACACACACACACACACACATATATATATATATATTTATGTGACAGAAACCATATTTTATAGTGCCCTATTTTGTAGGCAGCAACATGTTTTTGTTGATGAGTGTGCCCAATGAATAGATGAGGGGGTGATTGATGTGGAAGAGGAAGGAGGATATTTTTCTCTGAGTAGGATAGCGTGGAGAATCTGAGTAACTTGAGTGTTGGGAAAAGCCTTTGGTTTGGATGTTGTCATGGTTTTATTGGGACCCTGTGTGTAACCATTGGTAAGGGAGACAAGGGAAGCCATTTCTAAGCATATACGACAATATTAGATGGTGCAAAGTCAAGTATGTAGAGAGTGCAAGTCATTCTACTTTCCAAGAGTCAAAAATAGAATTTTTGGAAGCGTTACGAAAATATTTCATAGTGCCTACAACCAATCTTCTTTAAGTTGCATTGAGCCATTCATTTTTTCTTTCAGTTAGCCTTGTACCATCAATTTTTGGTATCAGAGAAGGTTGGAGGTAGAGCTGCATTTGAGGTCGAGCTACGTTTGACATTGGTCGTGTTCTCTATGGTAAAGAGATATGGAAATGCATGTAAGAAGATCCCAAGGTCATGGAGGAAGGACCATAGATAATGCAAAACTCCAAGAGGGTATAAAAAGGTTGAAATCTTGTTTAGAGACCATGGATACCAATAGGAAGCGAGAACCTCAGGTTGGAGATGATAGTGGATTGGAGGAATAAGCTAAATCAGAAAGAGCGAAGCCTATGGATGAAGCTCAAGTTCGAGACCAAAATATGAGTTGTCTACCTATGATGGAAGTCTAGTAGCTGAGACTTTGATGGAATGGATTAGTGAATTAGATAAGTATTTCAAGTATGAGGAGATTGAAGAAGATAATCAAGTAAAATTTTCTATAATGAGGTTGAAAGGCCATGTTGCATTATTGTGGGATAATGTGCAGGCTGAAAGAATAAAGGAGGGGAAACCATTTATAAAAATTTGGGACAGGATGATAGCAAAGATGAAGTGGAAGTTTTTTTGAAAGACTATTAGATATCCCTTTATAGATAGGTGCATAAACTCAATCAAAGGATGCTCACATCTAGAGAGTATACAAAGCAGTTTTACAGGGTGAATTTGAGGGTAGGTTATGTATAATACACCCTATAAAAGATAGAAAGGTATATTAATGGATTGAAGATGGAAATCCAAGATGAAATCAAGATTATTTCTCCCAGGACAATGGAAGGAGCATACCCATTTTCCTTGAAGGCAGAAGAGAAGATAACGAGGAAGCATAATTCAAGAAGAGGTCATGGTTTTACAAGAGGAAGAGGGAATACATCAACTCAAAATAGAGATGCAAATAATCAAAAATAGTAAGGACAACAAGAGAAAGAAGGTGACTCCAGACGACGAAAATATTACCATGAGGTAGAGGTAGAGGAAGAGGAAAAAATACTATCTACTAGTGCTATAAAAGTGGATAATTGGGTCACATTTACTTTAAGTTTCATGAGAGTGAAAAAGGAGGACAAAGAGATTCATATGTAGCTCAGTCGGGAGGAACAAAAGAATGCACTTGGGGAAAAAAAGGCACTAGAGATAGGAGAAGCTTTAATGGTCAATAAGGCCTTATTGAAACTAGCTAAGGAGATTATTGAATGAATGCAGAATATGTTCTTGTTTAGGATTGTTTGCAAGGTCATAGGAAAATGCTGCAAAGTGGTGATTGGAAATAGGAGCACTAACAATCTCATTTCCACAAAAATGGTGGACAATATTGGAATAAAAATGTTGAAGCATCCAACACCATATAAAGTGTCATGGTTACAGAAAGGTCACCAATTTTTGGTAAGTGATCAGAACTAATTAGAGTTATAGATAGGCCAATATCAAGATAAGATAGTGTATGACATCATGCCAATAGATGTCCACCACCTTCTTTTGGGATGACCTTGATAATTTGATATGAAAATGGTGCATGATGGAGAGAGTAACACCTATAAGTTTTAAAAGGATGGTATCAGGCACTGTTTCATACCCTTAAATGAAGAAGGTACAACTGGGACATGTAGCTCAAAAGCATTGTTGTTGGGAGGAAACAAATTTCTACAACAAATTAGGAGAGAAGAGATCAACTATGTAGTGGTCTATAAGCCAAAGGTAATACTCATGCACATTGAAATTTCAGGTTTACCTATTGCGATTCAAGAGATGTTGCATGAGCTTAGTGGTATCATGGTAGATGACTTGCTAAATGAGATGCCACCTAAGAGAAGTATCAACCATGACATAGACTTGATACCAAGAGCAAGCCTTTCGAACAAAGTTGCTTACTGAATGACACCCAAGGAAAATGAGAGGATAAGGAAGCAGGCTCAAGGGATATATTGGAAAGGATTGATAAAGGAGAGCATGATTCCATGCACTATTCATTTGGTGATTTGCCCGAAGAAAGATCGAGAATCGAGGATGTTTACAAATTCTAGAGAAATTAACAAAATTACAATCAAGTATAGATTTATATTGCCATAGATGGATTACATGATGGACTGTTTGAGTGGGGAAACTTACTTTTCAAATGTTGACTTGAAGAGTGGTTACCATTAGATCCATATCAAAGAAGGGGAAGAGTGGAAGACAACTTTCAAGACCAATAAGAGACTATATGAATGGCGGGTCATGCCATTTGGACTTACAAATACACCAAGTACCTTCATGCGGTTGATGAAGGAGGTCTTGAATGAGTTCATCGATAAGTTTGTTATTGTTTATTTAGATGATATTTTGATTTTTAGACAAACAAAGGAAGAACACCATAAGCATGTAAGGTATGTTCTAGAAAAGTTACAACAAGAAAAACAATTGATTAACCTGAAGAAGTGTACTTTCATGTATTCTGAATTGGTATACGTAAGCTTTGTCATTACAAAGGATGGGTTGAAAATGGATCCATAAAAAATAGAAGTGATTGTAAGTTTGTCTTCATGCAAGCAATTTTTTTAGGAAAGGAGTTTTCATGGTTTAGCTAGCTTCTATTAGAAGTTCATCAAGAATTTCAGTGGTATTTTTGCACCCATCATTAAGACTATCAAGAAGGATAGACAACCATTTTGTTGGATAGCAAAAACAAAGACAAGTTTCCATCTCTTGAAGAAAATAATCATTAAGAAGTTAGTGTTAAAGCTACCTGACTTCAACCATCTTTTCCAAGTCATATGTGATGCTAGTGGTACAACCATTAGAGTAGTATTGAGTGAAGAGGGAAGGCCTATTTCATATTTCAGTGAGAAGTTGAATGAATCCAAGTAGAAATACTCCTCTTATGAAAAATAACTTTATGCAGTGATTCAAGCCTTAAAGCATTTGAAAGACTCTTTGATTCCTAGGGAGTTTGTTTTATTCTCTGAGAACTTTGCACTATAGTATATAATGCAACAACAAAAGTTGAACCATAATAATTCCAAGTTGGTGGAATTCCTACTAAGTTTCACCTTTGTTCTAAAACATGTGAGTGGACAAGAGAACAAGGTAGCTAAAGCTTTGAGCAGGAGGAGCTTGATCATGCAGGAGTGCCAAGTGCAAATTTTGGGCTTTGAATATCTGAATGACTTGTACAAGGATGATGTTAATTTCTAAGAAGCCTTTGAAGCATGAAGGAACCCCATGAGTAGAGATAGAATCCCATGGAGGGAGTTTATGTCTTAGGATATTTTGCTATTCAAGAACAATTAGTTATGTATTCCCAATTATTCAATGAGGGAGAATCTGATGTGGGAAAAGCATAATGGAGGATTGGCAGGAAATTTTGATGTGGACAAGACACTTGAACAACTAGAACACTTCTAGTTTTTGACAAATATGAGAGCCGATGTGTAGAAATATGTAGCAAATGCAGCGTATGCTAGCATGCAAAAGGGAGGATTCAATATGTTGGGTTGTATAATCTTTTACCCATTCCTAGCAGACCATGGGACTTGGTGAGTATGGACTTTGTTATGGGTTTTCTGTGAACACAACAAGGTAAAGATTCTATACTTGTAGTTTTGGATAGATTTTCGAAGATGGCTCAATTTATCCCATGTTGTAAGACTAATGATGCTACACATGTGGCTCATTTTTGTTTCAATGAGATTGTATGATTTCTTGGATTTTCAAAGAGTATAATCTCTAGCAGGGACACTAGGTTCACAAAACAGTTTTGGAGGACTTTGTGGAAGAATCTTAGAACAAAATAAAATTTTTCCATAGCCTATCATCCACAATCTGATGGGAAAACTGAAGGTGTGAACATGAGTCTCAGGAACATATTGAGGAGCCTCATGGGGAAGAATTCTAAGCAGTGGGATAGTGTATTAGCTATCTGAGTTTGCATGCAATGATTTTCCAAATAGAAGCATTGGGAAGATTCCATTTCAAATATTGTATATAATACATCCTAGAGGAATCTGTGAGTAGAGATATTTGTGAAAACGTGAGCAGAGGAGTACCGATGGGGAGGATTTTGCAGCAAGAATAAGTGACTTACATGAGGAGGTCAAACATAAGCTACAAGAAAATATACACAAGTACAAATAAGGAGTATATTTTAGAAGAAGAGAGGTAATTTGTGAGGCAGGAGACATGGTCTTAACACATCTAAGAGAAGAGAGATTCCTAAGAGGAGAGTATAACAAACTCAAAATGAAGAAAACAAGACATTCCAGAATCCTAAGATTTTTTTTGCAAATCCCTATGAACTAGAGTTACCTATGGGTCTAGGTATCTCACCTATCATTAATGTGGCTAATTTGTATCCCTATCAAGGTAGTGTTGAAGGTGCCACTACTACATATGAGAGTAGTGGAGATTTCATTAAGCAGATTTAGAGGAAGCAGATGCCTATGGCATGGAAAATCAATGTTGAAATCATTTTGGACACCAAGATTGTAAAGCACACCAAGGGAAAATAGTATCTATACTTTTTGGTGAAGTGGAAGGACCGTATGATGGAGGATTCTAAATGGATGAGTGTTGCAGCTCTACAGAAGGAAGGTTTCTTTGTAGAGGACCGTATGAGCAGGAGCTCATGAGCTTTCCTTCCTAGGGAGTCTAATGCAGGAGAATTATACTAAGTTCATGATGAAGAGATGGAGGGAGCTTGACAATGTTGTGGATTGGCCACATGTCAAGATGGAAAATATATTTTGTTTCCTTTAAAAAATATTTTATACATTTAATGTAAATCGAGAGTTCGAATATGTTGTAAATTCTAGGAAATGAAGAGTAATTTATGTTGTGTCATTTCAAGTTCCTTCAATTATAGAAAAGGCGAAGTGAATTAGTTGCCAAGGTTGTGCATAAATGGAGTATCATTCATATGCATTATAAAATCCTTTTTCAATTTTGTGTGCAGTTCATTACATTGTTGAATTCGTGTGATAAGAACCTATAGTATTATATGGTTTCTAAGACTTGATTTACAATGCTAGTGGTTGCTTATACATGGTTTCTTGCTATGACCCAAACCATATTTTGCAGGGCACTGTGTTGCAGGAAATGACACCTTTTTTTGATTTGAGTGTGCCAAATGAATCGATGAGCAGATACTTGATGCAGAAGATGCAGGAGGAGATCGTTCTTTGAGTAAGACAATGTGGAGATCCTGAGTAACTTAAGCGATGGACAAATCCTTTCATTTAGATGTTGTCATAGTTTTGTTTGGAGTTTGCATATAAAAATTGGTAGGTGAGACAAAGGAAGCCATTAGTGAGTGTGTAGGACATGCTCATATGGTGGAGAGTCAAGTCTGTAGAGATCACAAGTCATTTTGCCTTCTATGAGCTGAAAACAGGATTTCTGGAAGCGCTACAAAAATATTTCACAACCCTTACTGGTTTTGAAAAAGCGGACTACAAAAATATTTTGTAATGCCTACAAACAGCCTTAGTTGGGTTGCGTTGATCCTTTTTTTTTATTTCTTTCAGCCAGTCTTGTCCCATCAATGAGATTTTAGTATCTTGAAATGTTGCTCTCTAGTTTCTTAAGACAATTATTCTCTTGCAATCGAAAAGAAAATTTCACTAGCAGTTCCATTAGAATTATTTTGAAAATTCTTATTTTAGTGTCGGCATATTGGTAAGTGACAAGTACATATTATAAATGTAAGATAAATAACTATTAATATTTGTGATCTTTTATTTTTCTTAAATTACAACTATGCAATAAATAAATTCTAATATTGTATCATTTTATTCTTGAAATATAATTTGTTATTTTTAGTTGAGTAAATATAATGTTAATGGGAACAAATGATATTTTAAATTTTCACTTTTCTGCTACTTAACATCAAATCCCACCATTAGGATTTTTTTTTAAACTAATAGTAATAATTTAACGCTTTCATTGCACTCTTTTATGTAACTAACTCTTCATAGAAGGAATCCTATTCTTTGAATTATATCTATCAATATTCTATCATAATTAGTTTCTCAATATTTTAATATCCCCTACACCACAATGCATCAACTGGAAAGAAACTGGAAAAGAGTTAATCTCTCTAACCTATATGTAAGATATATACTTGGAAATACACAAGGAGAGTTAATATGTGTAATGTATATGTAAGTTACACTAATGTGCATATTTATAGATATATTTTATTCGTTCGCACTCAATAAATTTCCATTTATTGAGATCACTTTAGGGATCACCAAGCTTTGATAAAATGCCTTCTATGTCACCAAATATGGTTACACATTCTTTCTAGGTTTCAAATTATGGCGAAATATCCCCTAGAGGATCATGCTCTACAAAACAAACATAGTTAATATATGTACGTATGAGAGGCTATTATTATTATTATTTTATTATTATTTATTATTATTATTATTATTATTATTTATTTTTTATTATTTTTTAATATAATATTATCCAACACTAACATGACAACATCTTCCCTATATTCAGCTATACATGTTTTTCACCTTCTAGAGATTTAATCCTTTTGATACTTCCATACTAGGTTTTTACTTTGAGATATTTGATTGCTAGACATTTCATAAATATGTTATTAAGATGGATTTATAATACTTTATATATTTTAACTATAATTTTATAATTTTCATTATTGTTTTCTTTTTTTTTTTTAAATTAGAAACTATCTAATAAATTATATTTAAAATTATTATATTATACTTTTAAAGGTAGTAAAACAAATGTCATACGAGTAAGAGATATTTTAACTTTTATTTTTTATCTATTTAATATCAAATCCCAATATTAAAATAATTTTTTAAAGACATAGTTTCTTTGTAATAATAAGAATTCAAACCTTTCATTATTCTATGTTGTGTGATTAATTGTACATGTAGAAAGGCTACTCAAGGATGATATCTATCGATATTCTAATATCATTTTTCTCTTAATGTTTGAATATCACTCTACTCACAATTTATGTCGAAATAAATCCTAAAATAATTAACATATATATTTTACATGGACAAGGTTATTCAACCACTTTCCTATTTGTAGAGAAGATAATTCATAACTTGAAAAGAAAAACCCAAAGAAAGATAACTTGTGTGATGTAAATGTAAGATACATACTCATATTAGAGCATTTAAATAATCTTGTATATATAAAGGTATATTTCATTCCTTCAAAATCAACAACATTTCATTTTATAATCCCACTTTAGTGATCCCCAAGATCTCTCTAAATTCCTTCTACGTCATGAAAATGAGTGTATATATGTAAAAGGAGAATTTTATTATTTTATTATTTTTTCATTGAACCCGCTTTAGTTTTAATTATTTTTAATGTAATATTATTTAACACTCACATAACAAAATATTCCTAAAACTAAGCTCTAAGAAACTATTATGTGGTAATTACCTATAAATCTTAAATTAATATTATTTTTTAGCCATAGGCAACACAAAGGAAGCTCTTTCCTCTACCTACATAATCCCTAGTAACCCTTCCCCTTCAATTCCCTTTAGTGTACCGAAGGATATTACCATTTAGGACTCTCACAAGAATACAAAAACCATTGGATACTCATATTGTGCTATAATGTCTTCCCAAAATCAGCAACAACATGGTATTTATATTCCAAATAAAGACATAAGTCCTTACTTGATCTTATTATTATCTCATAAAAAAATTAATTCAATCATCTCATATGAACACATTCAAATGATTTTAGAAAATCCTCACAGGTGTTAGGTCCCTTACCTCTATCAACAACACATATGCATGCATGTACAACTATCATCAACAACCCAACCATGATATCAAGAATAATTAAAGAAACTCATACCTAGCTCCTTTTAGCACAAAGGAAGTATTGGAAGGACCTATCTCATATCTATATGGTTTCCATCAACATCTCTAATGTTATATGTCTAGTTGATGACTTGTGGGATCTCACAACATCCATTCTCTAGATCTTGACAAACATATTATTGTCTCATTATTTGCTAACTACACAAGTAGCATCAACCATAATTACTCATCCTACCACATTCATTGTATAGAAATTAGTTTTTTCCAACATGCAAAATCATATATGGCCATGCATATTTATATCAACTCTACCACATATTATCCTCAATATCTTTGCTTATGCCTGCACATTCTAGCTTAAAATGTGATTATATATTTCTTTCTTCTCCTTTTTTCACCATCATCAATAGATTATATCCTCCTTCCTATCTGTGTTCACCATTTACTACCATAATAACATGTTTAGTATATTCTAATTAATTTCATCATCTTAGAACACCTTTGATTTCTAATCCCTTCTTATAATTACTTCTTCATTTTCTTTGTGCAATTCCAGCTAATTCTATCTTGGCCTTATTATTATAATGCATCAGTAACAATCATTTTTTTGTTAGTGTTACTTATTTTTCCACAAATATAAACCTCTTAAACTATCTTGGTTATTCCCATAATTATGCATTCTTTCCCTTATATTAGTTTACCTTTAAGCTTTATTAATATTTGGAATTTCCTCTTCATTAAGATCTATAAATTCTAAGGAAAAATCCACTTTTTCTCAAAGCTAGTTCTACATCATGGGGTGGTTCATTCCTTAAATGATAGTGTCCAAGTAAGTCGAAGCTCACAATTCCCTTCATGTTACCTTGAGATGTTCATAGCTTTCCTATTATTTTTTAGAAATTGCCTCTACATTTCCTTGGGAAATATAAAACAAATCATAACCTTTTCCTTTATAATTAGTTTCTTCCTAAGCAAAGTGAAGTTCATTTTCTGTCACATATAAATTGTCAGTCGATATCCCAGAACCCTTATAACAATACACATAGCTTATCCAATATGACAGTTCATCTAATAAATGCATGAAGTGCATGTTTTCTTTTGTCTTTGTATATTTTCTCTACCATCCCACGCATCTGAATGACTCTTTCTTATGAAACCACGATCATGATCATGATGCCAATCATACTTTGCAAGATCTTATTTGGTTGTTATTCCCTACCTGAAGGGGTTCAAGAACTTGCATTCTTCTTTTATGCATATAGATTTCATTCTTTATAAACTTGTATCTTCCATTCATATACTAGAAATTCGCTCATTGAATTTACAAAAAATTATTATGGTAACCAAGAGCACCACAAATATTCTCTAAAATTTAAGCTACACTCATTGGCTGCAATGAATTCCTTGCATGGATTCTTTCTATTGATTTATTTTGATAGTATTATTCTCAGCACCAATAACATTCGAAATTATCTTTAGTTCCAAGAATATGTACACATTTCCATTGTAATTAAATGTATTCACCGTAATATAGAACCAAGAAACTAAGCCATTGTCTCTTTATCATGTTGTTGATCATTAAGACACATAGAACACACCTACAAGACATTATTTCTCTTGATGTCATTTAAATTGTTTGTTATTGAGCATTAATGTGATACTCCCAATTCAATATCCTTTCTGAATAAATAAAGATTCAATCTCTCCATGAAAGTTTCATTACATAATATTTATAATCCTCATAGTTTTGGACATGCCTCTTTATTACCCTTCCATAATCCAAGAGTTAAGAAAACCCACTTTTCTTATGCACTTGGGAGTAGGACTCTCTTTTCATAGCTAATATATACAATGGTGAGACCTCAACCACTTTACTTTATTTTTTTAACTACCCCCTTTTCCTGCTGGGATATAAAGTCAAATTTGTAAGGAACATTAATCATTTTTACTCAAATTACCAAGCATTATTGCTAGTCTCTTAGTTTGATTATTTTTGCTCATCAAGAGCACTTCCATACCTATAGTTACTCATGGTAATCCTCAATCAAACAATTTAATGTTGTTTAAGAGGTACCTTAAATTTCCATACTTTTTACTAATTCAATTATGCTTCTACCTCACCATGTATACATAAATATTAAATATGATAAGTCATTCTTAGTCATCTCTACACATTTGGTATGCTCATACATCATCATAGTTATTTAAAATGAAGCATAATCCACCATTACCACATCACTTTAAGTATACATCATGACATAATAACCTATCCACATTGAAGGTTTTCTTGAAACAATAGTCATGAAATTATGAATTATTCCACTTCATAATTCATATTTCTTTCCCATCCTTAAAGAAAAACCATGAACCTTGTGATTTCATCTTTGGACCCTTAACTCACCCTTAGGTATTGGTGTTACCCTAGCATGAAAAGAAGAGAAATAATTAATCACTTTGGATGTTGGTGACATTCTCCAAAATTTCATCATTGAATTTTTTGTTAAGAAATTGGTGTGCAAATGTAATTCCATTCTTTACACGTAAAGTCCTTGCCCATAACAACCCTAATACTATAACATGAGCTCTACTTTTAGCTTATATTTAGATTTTTTGTTGATTACAATTTAACATTGCATCCTTTTTTTAATACAACTCTATACATACTCAACCACCTTTCTATTAGATTTAGGATATGCACTATCTTTACTATCTCAATTTATGCTATTATACCATTTTGTCACATACCTAATTCCTTCCTTCACCATTATAATATCATATTTGAATTTTATGATATATCTTATGCTGTAAAATAGGAAACATCTCTTTAGATTTATATTTTCCAAAATCACCATGATTCCCTAGTGGCTATAGTATCAAAATTATTTTCATTCAAAGAAATGGAGAATAATTGAAAATTCAACTTTAAATATTTTTTGCAACTTTTCATATGTTGACAAATTTAAATTGTTGTTCACTCCAAAATTTATAGCTTCCTTATTAGGATACATATTTGTCACCAAATTTTATATCATCCTTATTAGGATGTTACCTATGATACAATTTGAATATATAAGAGCACATGCTTATGGATTTATCTTTCTTTTCTAATTTAGTATGCAAGAAGCAATCTACCACCTATTGAACAATTTACTTTTATCCAAGTGCAATATTTTAAAAGCTACAAAATTGACTCTAGTAATATGTATAGGTTAGTGTACATTTTCATATAAAATTATTCTAATGTATCGTATCCCCAATGGGGGAGCTTTCCTGACGCCCTTTTCCCAACAGGAGTTATAATTGAAATGAAAAAAATATGTGTGGTTTATGGGGTGGTGGCCCTTAGTGTAAGAGCCATGATCTACACCTAGCCTTGCATGCTCCTCACATGGTGATCTTGTCATTTTCAAACCATGCTACACCTACCGAGTCCGAACAACTTAAATTCACGTGGGTGGGAGTTTGTGGTTTTGAGTACAATAGTTACCTTGGTAATGATTATCCGTTCTCGTCTGAGATGAATCACCCCTCTCATGGTGGATTGTCTGTAGGTGTAGTATGCATTGACAATTGGAAAAATTTCATTCATGAACATATCATTCTGAAGTTTTTTGGGGTAGTGGAGTACTGTGTTAGCTTGAACAATTGGCTTACCATTATGAGTTTCCCTACTGCTCACCTCACACAACAAGTCTGGTGACTCATGTCCTTAGGTTGTTATATATGCATGTGTTAGGTCCCAGGGTGGTGGAACGACTGTGTTTTGGTTGATGCTAGTAAAAATCCACAATTGTCAACTTGTTTAGGGTGGACAAGGGTGGCCTATGTTCGACTATAGGGAGTTATGTATTCTTCGAACTCTCTTCATAGTATAATTGTCTAGTTGTGTCTTAGTCCCTTAGTGGTCTCATTATTTCTTGTTCATATGCTTATATGTTGCAAGATATCTTACTCATCTCTGGGATGTTTGGTTTTCCAATAAAAGGGTCAACGTTCTTTGTATTATTTTTACACAACTTCAGGCCTAGTCTTGCATTTGAATTGGTGGTGGTATTACCCTCTGTCGCACCTCAAAACTCCAACCCCACAGGGATTTCCTTCGGTAGCCTAGTGCTAGTCTACGGAGCATGGTACCCTAGTACCTTCTCCATTAGGCCTTGATAATAGCTATGATTTGTTTAGAGTTTCATCTATCCAAAAGTTTCTAATTTATGTAGCTCTCTGTCCACACAATCTTAGGGGTCTTACAAAGTTAGGGAAATTGTTAGTTTGTAAGTATCGTGGATTCCCATCTCACTTTCTCCTCACACAAAATTACATCTCTCATTTCATTACAAGGTTCGAGGTTCGCATAGGGACAGGTTCTTTCCCTCCCATCACATTTTATATTCTCAACATCCTGTCTTTGAGAGTTGTCTTCTCTTCTGTTGTTTGGAGGTTATATGTGTATATTGCTTCGCGATAGAGGTTTCCTAATCGCAGGGGTGGTGCACCAGAGTCATCCTCTTTGTGACGCTAGGTTTTTTTCGGATGGGAGTCTGTGACCAAATTTTTTAACCCTACTCCGCTCGAAGTGAGAAAGGAAATTCTACAATTAGAGGTTAAGGAGTTTGGTTATCATTTATATTTCCTTGATTCAGATATTGGAGGCAGTGTCCTCAAGCACACTTTTGATCCAGGGAAGTTTCATAAGAGAAGGTTGACTTCCTACATTCTATTACTTTGCACCATAAATTCGAAACTCTATTAAGCATTGTAATTCATGATAAGAAAGTAGATAAATATAAGTTGTTTGTAGGTCAAGAGGATATACAAAAAATCCTCAGAGACATCATGTATAACTTGGTTGTTGTAGTTATATTAAATCAGGTGGAGCATTTTGTGGTATCAGATTCAAAGGCTGATTCTAATGAGAAACAAGAGGTCCCTACGGTCATCAACTCTCCAACTCGGCATTCTCCTCATGAAAACTCTTCTCCTCTCTCACCAATTATCATCTTGGACTAATTATTCCACCATGTATATCATATTGGTGTTTACCATGGGTGACTATATCTTATTTTGCAACCAACTTTATGATGTTTAGTCACACTTCCATTGGGTCGATGATATGCAATTTTTTGCTATTAATTCTTTGGTTTTTTGTATGGTTTAGTTTTAGTCCTTTAGGGGGCTCATGTATAGTATACTTCTATATTGTAGTATCTATGTTATTTTATTGTCGTCATGTGTTTATGGTTATCCTTGGTTGAATATATGGTCTCCTGGGCTACTATTTTTTATATATGAAACACTTCTACTGTAATATTTTTTCCTATTAATAGAAATCTACCGAAGAAATTTACAAGAACAAATTATTCTAATGTCTCATATAATAATTCCCAAACATGTTCGATAGTCATGAAATTTACAAATAAAATGGGAGTGTTGAGTTTTCATATCATTGATAGCATATATTTTTCATGTTTTTATGGCAATCAACTGAGTTATGTATAATTTTAAGAGAACTATATCCAATGGGATGAAATATTTTTCATAGTTATATTTGTATTTCACATCTTTTGTAATGGAATTCTACCTTCCAACTTTACCTTTTCATATTCCATCTTATGTGCATCTTAGAATTTGGTGTATGATGAATCAAATGTTTTTAAATAAAATATTTTATGTGTTGTAATGCATATTAATTTTCCTTAGGGCTATATTGCTTTGGTTTAGATAATTGTATTTCATTATTTACATATTCAATTCACACCACAATATCATAATATTATTTAGAAACATATGCAACTATATAGAAGGAACAATATCATCATCAATGTATCAAAACATAAAATAGAAGAAAATAATTCACACATAGAGACATAAGGATTGTTCAGAGACTAGGGAAAAGCTCCACAAGGGATAAAACCTTTTCAAATTCTTCTTCTTATTAGATTCCCATTGAATATTTTAGAAAAGAGAGAGTACAATGATCCATATATTCAATACTAAAATATCCAGAAAAATCAACTAAATAACATCTAAGAGATCAACCCAAAAATGCTAATAATCAAAACCTTGATTCAAAAGCCTATGACAAACTATTAATATATGTGGTCAACTGTCAAATTCTGTGGTCAACTAGTGAAATAAAACACTAGTTTCTAGTCACACAGAGGGAG
This sequence comes from Pinus taeda, assembly GCA_000404065.3. NCBI lineage: Eukaryota > Viridiplantae > Streptophyta > Pinopsida > Pinales > Pinaceae > Pinus > Pinus taeda. Next base: position 254,413 of record APFE031531545.1, read on the forward strand.
TGTACATGTGTGCAGTTGAAACCCTCCAGACACACTCATAAGCCTTTGTGCCTATGTTTAAAACCAAAAATTTCTTTAGCAACCTCATAGCTGCAAATCAAAACCCTATATCACACGTGCAAGATTTAGACCTCACAATTTTGGACACATACGAACCAATCTTTGTGAGCCGCTTCATATTTGTGCAAGCCGAATCAAATAAAGAATAATAATTGTTGATATCCAAATGAGGGTCACTGGAACTAGAATTACAACCATCTAAGGGTGCCCAAATTCTTCTTTTGGGCCAACCTGTATTTTTTAGCATATGTGGGTTTCCATAATAAAATATATTTTTCGTTAACCAAATTAAATTCTTCCAAGGTCTAGTAGGGGTATCAGAGAAGGTTGGAGGTAGAGTTCCATTTGAGGTGGAGCTATGTTTGACATTGGTGGTGTTCTCTATGGTAAAGAGAGATGGAAATGCATGCAAGAAGATCCCAAGGTCATGGAGGGAGGACCATAGATAATGAAAAACTCCAAGAGGAGATAAAAAGGTTGAAATCTTGTTTAGAGGCTATGGAGACCAATGGGAAGCAAGAACCTCAGGTTGGAGATGATAGTGGATTAGAGGAATAAGCTAAAGCAGAAAGAGCAAAGCCTATGGATGAAGTTCAAGTTCAAGACCAAAATATGGGTTGTCTACCTATGATGGCAGTCTAGTAGTTGAGACTTTGACGGAATGGATTAGTGAACTAGATAAGTATTTCAAGTATGAGGAGATTGAAGAAGATAATCAAGTAAAATTTTCTATAACGAGGTTGAAAGGCCATGTCGCATTGTGGTGAGACAATGTGCAGGCTGAAATAATAAAGGAGGGAAACCATTGATAAAATGTTGGGACAAGATGATAGCAAACAACCTTTTCCCAACAGGGGTTATAATTGAAATGAAAAAAATATTTATGGTTTATGGGGTGGTGGCCTTTAGTGTAAGATCCATTCTCTACATCTAGCCTTGCATGCTCCTCACATGGTGATCTTGTCATTTTTAAACCATGCTACACCTACCCAGTCCGAACGAATTAAATTCATGTGGGTGGGAGTTTGTGGTTTTGAGTACAATAGTTACCTTGGTAATGATTATCCCTTCTCATCTGAGATGAATCACCCCTCTCATGGTGGATTGTCTATAGGTGGAGTATGCTTTGACAATTGGAAAAATTTCATTCATGAACTTGTCATTCTGAAGTTTTTTGGGGTAGTGGAGTACTGTGTTAGCTTGTACACTTGGCTTACCATGATGACTGTCCCTACTACTCACCTCACACAATAAGTCTGGTGACTGACATCCTTAGGTTGTTATGTATGCATGAGTTAGGCCCCAAGGTGGTGGAATGACTATGTTTTGGTTGGTGCTAGTAAAAAGCCACAATTGTCAACTTGTTTAGGGTGGACAAGGGTGGCCTATGTTGGACTATAGGGAGTTATGTATTCTTCGAACTCTCTTCATAATATAATTGTCTGGTTGTGTCTTAGTCCCTTAGTGGTCTCATTATTTCTTGGTCGTATGCTTATATGTTGCAAGATAGCTTACTCATCTTTGGGACGTTTGGTTTTCCAATAAAAACATCAATGTTCTTTGTATTATTTTTACACAACTTCGGGCCTAGTCTTGCATTTGAATTGGTGGTGGTATTACCCTCTGTCGCACCTCAAAACTCCAACCCCACTGGGATTTGCTTCAGTAGCCTAGTGCTAGTCTATGGAGCATGGTACCCTAGTACCTTCTCCATTAGGCCTTGATAATAGCTATGATTTGTTTAGAGTTTCATCAATCCAAAAGTTTCTAATTTATGTAGCTCTCTGTCCACACAAACTTAGGGGTCTTACAAAGTTAGGGAAATTGTTAGTTTGTAAGTATTGTGGATTCCCATCTCACTTTCTCCTCACACAAAATTACATCCCTCATTTCATTACAAGGTTCGAGGTTAACATAGGGACAGGTTCTTTCCCTCCCATCACATTGTCTATTCTCAACATCCTGTCTTTGAGAGTTGTCTTCTATTCTATTGTTTGGAGGTTATATGCGTATATTGCTTTGCGATAGAGGTTTCCTAATCGCAGTGGTTGTGCACCAGAGTCATCCTCTTTGTGATGCTAGGTTTTTTTCAGATGGGATTCTATGACCAAATTTTTTAACCCTTCTCCACTCGAAGTGAGAAAGGAACTTCTACAATTAGAGGTTAAGGAGTTTGGTTATCATGTATATTTCCTTGATTCAGATATTGGAGGCAGTATCCTCAAGCACACTTCTGATCCAGGGAAGTTTCATAAGAGAAGGCTGACTTCCTACATTCTATTACTTTTCACCATAAATTGGAAACTTTATTAAGCATTGAAATTGCTAATAAGAAAGTAGATAAATATAAGTTGTTTGTAGGTCAAGAGGAGATAAAAAAAATCCTCAAAGACATCAGGTATAACTTGGTTATTGTGGTTATATTAAATCTAGTGGAGCATTTTGTGGTATCAGATTCAAAGGTTGACTCTAATGAAAAACAAGAGGTCCTTCCGGTCATCAAATATCCAACTTGGCATTCTCCTCATGAAAACTCTTCTCCTCTCTCACCAATTATCATCTTGGACTAATGATTCCACCATGTATATCATATTGGTGTTTACCATGGGTGACTATATCTTATTTTGCAACCAATCCTATGATGTTTAGTCACACTTCCATTGGGTCGATGATATGCAATTTTTTGCTATTAATTCTTTGGTTTTTTGTATGGTTTAGTTTTAGTGCTTTAGGGGGTTCGCGTATAGTATACTTCTATATTGTAGTATCTATGTTATTTTTTTGTCCTCATGTGTTTATGGTTATCCTTGGTTGAATATATGATCTCTCGGGCTACTATTTTTGATATATGAAACACTTCTAATGTAATATTTTTTCCTATTAATAGAAATCTACTGAAGAAATTTACAAGAAGAAATTATTCTAATGTCTCATATAATAATTCCCAAAGATGCTCGATGGTCATGAAATTTACAAAGAAAATGGGAGGGTTGAGTTTTCATATCATTGAAAGCATATATTTTTCATGCTTTTATGGCAATCAACTGAGTTATGTATACTTTTAAGAGAACTATATCCAATGGGATGAAATATTTTTCAAAGTTACATTTATATTTCACATCTTTTGTAATGGAATTCTACCTTCCAACTTTACCTTTTCATATTCCATCTTATGTGCATCTTAGAATTTTGTGTATGATGAATCAAATGTTTTAATAAAATATTTTATGTGTTGTAATGCATATTAGTTTTCCTTAGGGCTATATTTCTCTTTGGTTTAGATAATTGTATTTCATTATTTACATATTCAATTCACACCACAATATCATAACATTATTTAGAAACATATGCAACTATATAGAAGGAACAATATCATCATCAATGTAGCAGAACATAAAATAGAAGAAAATAATTCACACATAGAGACATAAGGATTGTTCAGAGACTAGGGAAAAACTCCACAAGGGATAAAAACTTTTCAAATTCTTCTTCTTATTAGATTCCCATTGAATATTTTAGAAAAGAGAGAGTACAATGATCCATATATTCAATACTAAAATATGTAGAAAAATCAACTAAATAACATCTAAGAGATGAGCCCAAAAATGCTAATAATCAAAACCTTGATTCAAATGCCTATGCCAAACTGTTAATATATGTGGTCAATTGTCAAATTTTGTGGTCAACTAATGAAATAAAACCCTAGTTTCTAGTCACACAGAGGGAGTGTACATGTGTGCAGTTGAAACCCTCTAGACACACTCATAAGCCTTTGTAGATATGTTTAAAACCAAAAATTTCTTTAGCAACCTTGTAGCTACAAATCAAAACCCTAGATCACATGTGCAAGATTCAGACCTTACAATTTTGGACACATACGAATCAATCTCTATGAAACACTTCATATTTGTGCAAGCCGAATCAAATTAAGAATAATAATTGTTGACATCCAAATGAGGGTCACTGGAATTAGAATTACAACCATCTAAGGGTGCCCAAATTCTTCTTTTGCGCCAACCTATCTTTTGTAGCACATGTGGGTTTGCATAATAAAATATATTTCTTGTTAACCAAATTAAATTCTTCCAAGGTCTAGTAGGGGTATTACTAGATGAGGAAGATTGTCCAAAGGAGGAAATTTCTCCCCAAGTTGCTAAAATTAACATTCGCTCTCAACTAGGGAGAAATTACCAACTGCAGCATATGTCCCATCACATGTATCTTGTCAATAAATGGCATCACAACATATCTTGCTCATCCTTTCTTATCTCTACCTGCCTTTGTATATTTTCTCATATGTTGAACTCTCTAAAATCTAAAAGAATATTAATTTGATATTAGATGGGAGTCCAAACTAGCACCCTATATTCATTGAGGAGCTACAACTACCACCCAGAATCACTACCAGTGGGGAACCCAATGTTACTACCGTGGAAACATCAAAGAGCTTATCATGAGGGAACCCTGCTCAACCAAGAACCACATCTTGACCTAGAATCAAATGAAAATGAGGGAGGTCCTATGGAAAAATATCACATAAAGTCATCTCATAGGGGAGCATACATCTTCCACCCTATGTCGAGAAATAGGCAAGATATAAAATCACATACATCCTATTATTACTTACTGATCTTCCCAATAATGAAACTCAAGAGTCATGTGGTAGAACACCTACATCATAATCCATCTTGGGTGAGATACCTGACTTACCAAAGATAAGGATCACACACCCCCAAGTTTTTTAAACCCATTGGGTAGATTGGGAGCGACAATCCCAACAAGGCTGATTTGTGGGTATTATACGAACTGTGGTATACTCTACATAGACCAAGATAGGGGAGCTACATCTTGCACCCTATGGGTCACAGATAGATGTGATACCCTATTGTCCATAGATCCCTCAACCCCAGGAGCCCTACATCTCAATTCCTCACCCTGGGAGCTTAGATAACGGGGAAGAGTTGTCTTAGTGTCCTTGATCAATCCTATTCTTTATAGATTATAAACATATCAATGTGCTCATATCCGATACTTACTTAAATGGTTCATTAAAAATTTCAATCATAATGCCTCATACATTACCAAGAGCAATAGTCTTTTGATTTTCTATTCATACAAGACATTACATCAAATATTTTGTTAGAATAAATACACGTCACAAAAGGATACCTTATTCATCCTCCCGCTCATAGAGGAAACAACCATAATCATGAGATTGTTTCATTCATCAACATTGTCTCAACACAAGGAGATATCTTAACCCCAACAATATACAATATTTTTTTCCAATCAGATCCCACCTTTTATCATCAGAGTATACCATTGTCATATCCAAAACCTACTCAAACAACTCCCCAAAGAGCTTCCTCAACCAAATTTTCCTACAACTATCCATGCTAGAAACAATGTACTCAAACTTGGATTTGCTTAAAGCTACAAACCTCTATTTCCTTCTCATCAAAATGCCATGGAAGATACCAAGCTAAAGCAACACCCAAATTTGATTTTTTTTGTCAACAATGCTTTCAAGCACAATCACATTAGTTCATGCATGAAATCATACATCTCTTGTAATATATATGTGACCAATATTGATCATCCCATGCAGATTATTTCAAAATGTTCTTACTGGCAAGTTAATGTGTATGAAGCGGCTCAATCACGAATTGACTCAAGTTGTTCTCTAACAAACATATATCTAAATAGGTGTTCACAAGAACATCAATTATTATATCAATTATTAGTTTCCAAGTCAAGTCCTGCAATATCTTTGAATAACTTCTTCAAATTTAATACCATCGGGGTGTCCGAGGATTTGTATTTCATCATGCCAAATAGATTTAGGACATCTTTTATTTTATTAGATATCATTTTGGGATTCAACTGTGTTAAGTAATTCATTCACATATGACCATTTCCATGAGAGGTAGTCGTAACTGACTAAGTTCTCATGATTTTTTGAATAGTTCACTTAGCACTCATTGCATCGGGTGATGCTCACAGGGGTGAAGAAGTGGGATTGAAACTAGTGAAATGTGGAGAACGAATCACATAGCATCAATCGTCACTTCCGGGGCTTGCACCCGGTAGCCAGGACTTCCCAGGAGGTCACCCCATCCCAGAACTCCTCTGGCTAAAGCGCGCTTAACTGTGGAGTTTTTCCCCACAATCAAGCCCACTTAGCTTGCTACCCCATTTGCAAAACCTTAGCAAGTATTGTGCCTCATGAACCATTCAAGTAGAGATCCCTTGACTCTTTTTGAATTTATGTATGGGGGTTTACGCAGTGCATTATATTAGATATCATTTTGGGATTCAACTGCGTTAAGTAAGTCATTCACGTATGACCATTTCCATGAGAGGTAGTCGTAACTGGCTAATTTCTCATGATTTTTGAATAGTTCACTTAGCACTCATTGCATCGGGTGATGCTCACAGGGGTGAAGAAGTGGGATTGAAACTAGTGAAATGTGGAGAACGAATCACATAGCATCAATCGTCACTTCCGGGGCTTGCACCCGGTAACCAGGACTTCCTAGGAGGTCACCCATCCCAGAACTCCTCTGGCTCAAGCGCGCTTAACTGTGGAGTTTTTCCACAATCAAGCCCACTTAGCTTGCTACCCCGGAAGTGATGATTGATGCTATGTGGTAGCAAGCTAAGTGGGCTTGATTGTGGAAAAACTCCACAGTTAAGCGCGCTTGAGCCAGAGGAGTTCTGGGATGGTGACCTCCTGGGAAGTCCTGGTTACCGGGTGCAAGCCCCGGAAGTGATGATTGATGCTATGTGATTCGTTCTCCACATTTCACTAGTCTCAATCCCACTTCTTCACCCCTGTGAGCATCACCCGATGCAATGAGTGCTAAGTGAACTATTCAAAAATCATGAGAAATTAGTCAGTTACGACTACCTCTCATGGAAATGGTCATACGTTTGAATGACTTACTTAACGCGGTTGAATCCCAAAAATGATATCTAATATAATGCACTGCGTAATCCCCCATACCTGTATACAAATCTGTTTGACAAATAAAATTATTAACCTAATAATACTGTTTCACGCCCCCTCTCACTATTATTTCTAGTAACAACATGGCACAATACTACTCGATACTCCCCCTACCAACTTGCTTTTGGCGAGGAACCAACATTCCAAATAGAGTTGGAGATAAAGACTCTAAGGAAAACCCAAGATGTTGGAATGGATATTACAGCAGCCCAAATGCAACGACTTCATTAATTAAATGAGATAGATGAAGCACAGTTGCCTGACCGACAACCTACCACAATTATTCAACAATAGAGAGCCAATTGCAATGATAGGCTTATTAAAAAGAAATCATTTCAGAAAGGTGATTGGGAACTCCTATATGCCTCCAGATTTTAGGAATTCCTAGGGAAACTATAAACAAGGTGGCTCAGACCTTATGAGATTCAAGAACTCCATAACAATGGCACCATAATTTCAATTGCCATTGATGGGTTTGGTGCTTCCTTTCTAGTGAATGGAAATCGGTTATGACTTTATCACCAACCAGTCAGAAAGGAATATTTCTATTAGCAAGCAAGTAATGATCGTACTCTCCAAATCATAGCTGCAGGGGATTATAACATGACACCTTCATTTGCATGAAAAAAATATTTTCTTATCATATTGTAAATAACGTACATATTTTCTTTTGAAAATGGTTGAGAAATTTTATTTCTTTTTTCTTATTTAGTGCACTTAAATTTTGATACAAATATTGTTTATACTCAATCGATTTTTCCTTAAAGCACAATTTTTTTTCCTTCATCACAGTTGTTGTTCCCCTTTCAAATAAACATTTTTTTTCCCTTCTCGAAGAATAATTGTTGTTCTCTTTCCAAAGAAACAATTGTTGTTCCATTCTCAAAGAAATAGTTATTGTTCCCTTATCAACGGAACACTTGATGTTCACTTCTTGAAGGCACAGTTGCAGTTCCATTCTCTAATAAATATTTGTATTTCCCTTCTCAAAGAGACAGTTGATGTTCCATTTTCCAACGAACAACTGTTATCCCCTCTGTGAATGAAACTTTTTTGTGTCCCCTTTAACGAAAAAGAACAAATTGCAAATCCATTATGAAGAATGATTGTTGTTCCCATTACTATCATTCCATGTCAATTATTCCTTTTGGTTATGAATTTGATCTAAATCTTTAAAAGAGGTAATATCTAAATCATCATGATTCTTAGCCTTTTTGGTGTATAAATGTTTTTTTTTTTTAACCTGACATGGTTTATCTATGAATATTCTTGCTTATGTCAATTTTTTGGATACATTATAAATTGCTCATGATCTATCCCCACGATACTAATTTTTCTTTTATTATGCATTCAAATGGTGATTTCCTTAATAGATATAATCGAGAATAAGGAATATTTATCATTCAAATTCTTTTAACTTCTTATACCACCCTAAACTCTTAAGGTGTTCATGAGCCTCCCCTAACTTCTAAACAAAAAAGAGAAGAAACACAACAATAAAAAATTAGGCTAAAAAAAGGGGGAATAGGAGGTCTCATCACAAGCAAGCCTACCACAATCATAGGAAACTAACATAAGTGGCATTTCCATTATGGCTACCACATCGGGGTAATGGCCTTCTGACACTAAAATTTCCAAGGACGATAGGTCTCATCATGAAACAACCTATTCACTTTGTTATGATTTGGTTAGTGGCATTTTTACTACGTGGTCATCATGCCATAACAATGTCCTTTTTAAAAGGGAAATAATCTTTTAAGTTAGGGATACTGCCTCATTTGTGAGTTAAAAGGAAACTCTATTGAGGCTATAGATGCCTACTCATAGTAGTGGCTTTGCCTATGGTATTGAAGTATACTTTGAAGTGGCCAAACATTTATTATGTCCTTAGTTATTCTTTACTAAATAAAAAGGGAGAAAACATATTTGATTTGTGACTACATATTTAATAACTAGTATGGGCGGCATATGTATATTACATAAACCATGTCAACATTATTCGATCATTTGATTTTAGCAGTCATAAATTTAAAACAACACCTCGTCAGATTTCGTCGCACATACTCCAAAACGTAAATCTCTTTCCATGATGTAAATTTGGTACAATTTATTTCTCATGATCCTATCTAACCAATCGAATGGTTTTGCATTTATTGCATTCAATTCTAACTGCTTGGTTGTTCTAACCACTTTTTGTTGTAACAATGATGCCACATTCTCTCTTTCTCGTCCACGTGCTTCACATGTTGTGGTCGCACCTTTTTCATTAAAGGGGGCAGTCATACATTAGTATGACGTGAAGGCACATGATTAACGAAAAACCACCATACCTCTCGATATTATAGGATATTATTATTGAGAATACGTACTTAGTTTCTATTCTTTATACTCCTGCATGAAATTTATGTTGTTTCTTTACGAGATTTTTGGGATCCAATAGTGAATGCAGGGATGCAGATTGTCCTCAGGAAATAGGAGATATGGGTGGCAACTCTATTCTTAGTGAGCCTACACTATTACAAATCACCATGCAAGCCCGTGATATCTTAGAACATGTAGGATGGGCACAATATCTTACTCGAATACATGGGTTTAACGGTTACATTACTCTAGAATTCATGCAGAATTTACAGAATGAGAGCACAATTGTCAAGGCAAGACCATAGTAGTAATTGAAGCCATTCTAGTAGAGATCATAGGCCTCCCCATAGAAGGCATAAATTGGGTCAAAAAGCACATGGTATTTCATGAACTTGTAGATTTTTTCAAAGATCTTGTTGAGGAGTTAGTGCGGAAAGGCAAAGGTATATGTCCTACATCCCTGTGCGAACCATGGTGTGAATTGGAAAAATTCATTCAGAAATATATCACATGTGATGGTCACCATGATGTGGTAAGACCTCAAAACCTTAAATTGTTAGCCACATTAAAGAAGAAAATAATAATTAATTTTCCATTTTTCCTGAATTTGTTAATCAATGAAGTTGTTATTAGAGTAAGGAAGTCTAGGAACCCACAGGCCATAGTTAGTCGTCATGGTCTAATTAAATTAGTGATCATTAAGGAGTTAACTCAATTATAGTTAAACTGGGACAAATTTATAAGCTATGATGCACTGCCACTGGAAGGAACTCTTGAAAACACCTAGCCTAAGGAAGAACGTCAGACCATGGAGATACAAGCCCCAAAAAGTGGACAACAAAGGAAATCCCATTATTTGACCTATATTCCTATTAAGTGAAGGTGGTTTGTGTGAACTTCCTAGCAGATAAGCATTAGTTTACCCATATATGAGGTGGAACTATCCCATGGATGCCCTAATAACCAATTTTTTTCTCCAAGATTATGAAGAAGAGGCATCTTGAGTCTTAGAAAATTTGGGAACTCTCTTTGAGGATCTGGACCAATTTGAGAATTTAAAAGAACATACTCCTATCACTTCCACTACTCCTCATAGTTCTCAACATATAGAGACATTAGCCTCTTCCAGAAATGGCAGAGAAATGAAAGAATTAGAAGGGAAGGATTTTTTCTGTAGCTAAAACCCAGGAGCCTAAGGCTAATTCAGAGGATACAACCCCACTCGGAAAAAACCATGATAATGATGAGGATTCAAAATCTAATTCTAGAAATACAGCTTTACATGAACCAAACCTTCACAATGATGATGAGTCAGAAGCCAATTCAGGAGATACGGTCTTACTCGAACATGAGCCTGACGATTTTGAAACTGCCCTTATTTTAGAGAATGTTATTGCTGGCCCTTCTTCCCTAGTAGAGAAACCTACTATAAGAGTAAAGAGTCAATATGATCATGGGTTGGAATTGGTGTATAAATAAAATAAGAAGCTGAAAAGAAAAATTAATCAACTTAGAAAATGGATAAGAGACTCTAAGAAAATTCATAGGAAAGAAATTGAGTCCAAATTAATCAGAACCAAGAGTGGGAATTATCTTAATTGCACTGGGTCTCAAATAGAAAATATCAGTACATGTCCGATAGGGACTCAAACTGAGGAGATATGTACTAGTTGAATAGAAACTCAAACAAATTTTTGTTCTTCTATGGAATTGATAGAAACAACCACTCGGACGGATGTACACACAAATCATTGTGTCCCTATGTCAATAGTAGAAGCATTTGTTCAAGCAAACCTTTATGTTCCTGTGGTAATAACATAAGTAGCCATTCAAAGAGAGTCAATAGAAACTGGTAGTAAGATTACTCAAACTAAGGATGTACCTCCTTATACGCCCTTGGTAGTAGAGGCTATTATTCGGAAACTAAGGACAATTTTGACAGAATTATAGCAAGTACTACTACAACATCAACAGGAAGTTGTGGCTTTGAAGAAATATAAGGAGTTATTAAAAAAATTTAATGACTTGACCACAATAGAGGATGAAACCTATGCCAACCTTAGATTAAAATGAAAGAAAGTGGAGGAACTACAAGATTAGTATCAGAAAGTTATGGAACAATTCAAAATTATTTGTTATGTTTATTCAGATGCACTAGCTTGTAGGTTGCCCACTACAAACTATGCACTTTTTTTGCTCAAATCATATTTACAATTAAAAGTTAAGTCCATTAGAGTTGGTAAGCCCTTTGATATTAAATCTACTCCTGATTTTATTAAATGCTATGAAACACAGACTCGGGATGTAAAGTGTCTCTTATGTGAATTATATTTGCACAATTGTTTCTTGGAAGATGATGAGGATGCCAACCCAAGTCCCTTCCTTGGGGATGTCTAGTTCCATTCTTTCCTTTCCTTCAGTAAAAACAACCCCAAATGGGCTAAGTCTAATGATACTTTCCAGAGGAGAGAAAGTGGACTAGATCTATGGGTAAGAGGAGAACCTACACTACCTGTGTAGCTTTAGGTACAACATAAGAGATTTATGGAAAAAGAAGAAGTTGTGTCCACCTTGGGCCCTATCCACATAGACATTATCATGTCAGGTTTGGAATATTCTGAAGAAATTAGAGAAGTATCTCTCATGGTTGCAACGAAAGTATGGAAAACCTCTCCTAACAATGTCAGAAATCAAGAACCTTTTCATTACAGGAATTTCATGGCAGCTGCAGCTAGACTCGCCCATTATGCTAACCTTGTCCTAAGTCAGGGTCCTAGTTTGATTGGATGTCACTACAAAATCCCTATCATTTGGTATCCTCCTGATGGGTATTAGTGTAATTATGAACTATCAAAACATCAGGAAGGTCGAGCCTTCGCAATACATAAAACAAAAAATGGTTTTTGGGTCTACAAGGAAGAAACATATCCTACCTATTCTCTTACTCAGTTTCATATTAGTTATCTTATTTCATGAGGACATGCAAAAAGGTAAGATATGGAGTATGTTGGGTCATGAAAAAGGTATGTTTTCCCTCCTTAGTTTATTAATTAGTTAGATGGTTTTCCATGAATTTACTCTCCTCTTCATCACATTCTCGAAGAAAGATCGTGAACAAAAAATAGAAAGTAGTGTTGGGAAAATTACATGTTTTTAGTATCAAAAGCCTAAGTTTCCTCTTGTTTATGCAAAAGTTGACTGGATTGGACAACTTTTGTTCCTTTCAAATAAGATGATAGTGCCAAGAAAGGGAGATTTCGTTAATTACAGTTGTGCGAACCATGCTAAAGGAAGTGGAGAAATATGGGATTGATGTGGAAATCCGATGTTTCAGCTGAGAAATCCCAAGGATCTTCTGATCATCAAGATAAGATCTACTTTTTCTAGCATTTCGTAGAATATATAACACTAGTAAATCAAAATGAAAGTAACTCTATAAATGTTTAATTTGTAAAGTCCTAGCAAGACAACGAATGAAGATTGAGATTTAAGGAGTCGAAGTGATTTTGTAATTCTTTTGATAGTTAATGAAAGGCTTGAAGTTTTCCATTAAATACATGTATTTAGTTTCAATAGCGGTTTTCTTCTAGAGGCTTTGGTCCTGGTTGCTAGAAGATCCACTTCTCCTTATCTTATGCTATTTGCATTTTACTGTCAAGATTTATGTTCTTGTTTCTTCTCGAGGTCGAGTTAGATTAAATCATATAGCTCAGCTAATATCATTTTTATTAATAGAAAGTAAGTTTGTATATGATTCTTGTTCCCTCTTAGTATACTCTTTCTACACTTACTTCTAGCTTTGAATATTCTTCATAATTAGTATGATTTGAATAGTATCCTTTAATTCACATGGATTCGACTAACCAGGTTGATTTCATCTCTTGTATTAGGACATTGGATTAAAATCTTTGTTTGAAAGTAGTTTGCAAGTGATTTATCTTTCCAGTTTCGAATTGTAGAATAATTATCATTCTTCATTTATGAGAGTTAATGAGTTGTTATGCCATTGTTTATTTTGGCAACGATTAGTTAGGATTAATTACCTTCATTTCAATCTCTGATTTTTATCGCATAGATAGTACTTACAATATTGAAATAGATAGTTCAATCCTATGTTGACATATTAATGTGTGATTAGGAATTATTTATAAATTCATCTTAGCACACCAATAACGGGCTACAAAAAAATTTCCAATTGAGAAAGGGGTTGCACAAGATTCTGTTACACAAGAATGAACACCGATTGCTAACCTGGAATAAGAAGAGATGGAGATAGAAGGGCGTGTAGACAGTGCCGCTATAGAAGAACCAGCATAGGCTGTTGACCTAGAAATAGGAGCAATAGAAGTGGAAGGAAGTGTAGTCGACGATGTTACACAAGAACCACCCTCAACCACTAAGTAGATGGAATAATTGTCAGTAGAAGAAATTGTAGGCGATGTTGTTTCATGAAAACTAGTATCACCTAGCAAAGTGATGGAGAAACCAGTGGAAGAAGTGGAATCCATGGTCAATGCTTCTACACAAGAAGCAGCGTTGATTGTCAAGCAAGCAGTCGGACCAGAAAATTAGATGGCATAGGAAAAGGAGAAGGAAAATGTAGAAAATTGAGGGGAAGGAGAAGGAATTAAAGCAACAGGTGTAGAAAGGATGGAAAACAAGGAGGATATCCCTCGTTCTCCACTTTCTACCTCCTTGCCAAAAGGTGCAAGGAAATTTTTCACCCCTAAATGCTCGATGAAAGAAAATATTTCTCCCCCGATACTGAAATTTGTAGGGACCTCTAGAGGCACCATTGTCGACATTGTCACAAAAGAACTAATGTTGACTACTGGAAAAAATGGACAAATCAAAGGAGTGGTGTTTGACACTGTTGTTAGCTCCTGCTGCAGCAGGTAGTCATTTTTCATGATTGGCACTTCACAGGCCAAATATGTCGTACTTTGCTTGCTGCAATGCTCCATATTTGCTCAAACAACCTCCAAATGAAGAAGGCCACTTCAAGTTCGTTCAATTGCCTTCAAATTTTTTAAAGTTATCCCAGTTTCGCCACTTTTAGTTAAAGGGAGGTCCAAATAGTTTAATCTTGGTCTCCCTAGGTTTAAATTTCATGTTTTAGAATATAGAGATGGCAAATCTGACCAAACAGTGTAATCCTGGCAGACTCTTAGAGAGGTAGAGAAACATAAGAGCCCAACAACTTAATCTGAGCTCTGGAAGAAATAAGGGTAGTATGTAGATAGGAAAGCATTAAAACAAAAATGTATGATGGGTCTGCAAATCTAAGTGCGCCCCAAAATGAAAGAAGAAAAAATGCTAGGCAAGTAGGCTGGGTAGGTAGTTCTGAGGTTGTTGAATTGTTGACCAGTTCCAAGTTTTCAGGTATCATATCAGACAGAACATAATCAGCAAAGATCTGTCAGCAAAAGGGCTCAAATGAGGTATAACTAACTCCCCTTCTCTGTTTTCCCCGATCATTAACTAACGTCCCCAAAAGAGGTCAAGATCTGCTTAACACCTCTTAAGTTCACCATCTTCATAACGTTGGCTTGAGTAAAGATCTGCTTTACTC
>APFE031531551.1:0-30315 GCA_000404065.3 Pinus taeda
GTGGGCTACAGTGAGACTTCTAAGGCATATAGAGTCTATGTACCTGGTCAAAGGGAAGTAGAGATAAGCCATGATGTCACTTTTAACAAAGATGCTTCCCTGAATAAAGTAGTAGATCTTCCTAGATCTGAAGAAATCCATGAAGAAAGACCTGGAAATCTGGAAGAACCCCAAGATGAGACTATGCCTGATGTTGAAGGGCCAATGGACCCTATTGATCCTCCCCCTTCTCTAGGAAAGAGGCCATCATGGCTCAGGGACACCCTCGAAGATGCTGAGGGTCATGCTGCCCCAAGAGGGACATTCCGAGAAAGCAAGAAGCCGTGTAGATACCAAGGGTATCTAGCTGCCATGAGTACTATTGTACAATCTGAACCTAGATCTTTTGAGGAAGCCATCAAGCATCAAGTCTGGAAGGATGCTATGCATGAAGAATATGAGGCTATTATGAAGAATGATGTCTGGGATGTGGTCCCGAGACTGAAGGACAAATCTGTTGTCACCGCTAAATGGCTCTACAAGATTAAACATGGATCTGATGGGAGTGCTGAAAAGTTTAAGGCAAGGTTTGTTGCCCGTGGCTTCTCTCAAAAGGAAGGAATTGACTATGACAATATATTTGCACCTGTGGCTCGATATACCACCATCCGATCCATCATAGCCCTTGCTGCTATGCAAGGATGGAGTCTTCATCAGATGGATGTCAAGACCGCTTTTCTGCATGGTGCACTAAAGGAAGAGGTGTATGTAAAACAACCTCTGGGATTTGAAGTTCAAGATCGAGGCACTTATGTCTGCAGGTTGAAGAAAGCCCTCTATGGGTTAAAGCAAGCACCCAGAGCTTGGTATGAGAGGATGGATAGTTACTTGATGAAGCTGGGCTTCACTCGAAGCGATATTGATTGCACTAATAGATGGAGTTCTCCCTAGTTGAGAGGGAGTGTTAAATTTGGACAACTAGGTCCAAACTCCATGTTCTGATGCTCAGATTAAGAGGCTAATATTTTTGTTGGATTCCTCTTTCTGAGAGGTGTAAAATCCATATAAAATAAGTCTTAATCCGATGAGCAGAACTTATATTTTGAATTTATTATTCTTAATAAATTATATGTGCAAGGTCGGCCAGTTTTGTAATGTAGGCTCACATGCCCAACAGATGTGTCACACACCCTCACTGATGGATATAAATACAGGAAAAGTTGGAGAGAATTTCATCACAACACAACTCACATCTTCCTCTCTCATCCTAAAGAGTACAAGCTACCTGGAGGACGAATTTCAGCCACACGTGGGAAGGACGAAGAGGACAGACCGTACGGCTAAGCTGTAGTACGATTTTCTGCTGCTAGGGTTTCGCAGAAAGTTTGACCAGCGTTGACTTTGGTCAACGCTTGGTCCAATCAAGCTGAAAACTTGTGGAAGGTTCGATTTTTGAAGGCCGTACTACCTCGCACAAAAATCGAGGTCAAAGGGTTGACCGTTTTGCTGCTGCGTTGACTTTTAGCTTGCTGCCCCTGCGTTGACTTTTCAGGATAGCGTTGACTTTTGTAGAATTGACTTGGGTTGACTCATCTACTGGTTGGAGGGTTGTTGTGACACATGCTGGGCTGGCTGACCAAAGGAGACTTTGCTGGTTGAAGCATCCTGTTGACCGCCGAAACGAACACACACATTTTTCCTGTTTCTGATTTGTCTTCTGTAAGATCTGCTTATATGTTCTATCTGCATTTTGCTTAACTACTTGTATGATTGCTGTGAGAAAAGTGAAATTGCTCTTAGCATAGAACATCTACAAAACTTTACAGTTATGGTGGACAATCACTGCATGTCCATGAAACTGTGGAAGTTGAAACCAACGATTTGTATGTTGCATTTATATGTACATCATTCTTGATAGAAGTTGAATTAATTTCCAACAATGGTATCAAATTGTGGTAGATATGATATTCATTGAATAGAATTAAAATACTACTCGATGTCAATATGGGCGTAGAAAAACTTTGTCGTAGTGTATGTTGGTCTTGGAATCGACCACGCCATTGTTGAGTCAAAAGAGAGCATAGTCCAAAGGGACATTGCTCAGTTTCCATTGTAGCCGAAATAGAGGTATAGATTGACCAGAAAGAGCACGTGCATTGCTGAAAGAAATCCAAGAGTTTCTTCACATAAGCCAATGTTTTTTCATTAAGGATCCACTGGGAGGTGGTAAGGATGACCTGAAGGCCTCGAAAGAGTGTGTCATGGACACCTTGATGTTGTTGTCGAGGTTGAGGCTCACCATGGCTGAGTATATATTCATATGTTAAATTGACATCATTTGCGAAAGATTGCTCCCTTCGTTTCTCAAATGGTTGAAGATTTTTGGTGGTCTTGTAAGTATATTGTCTTCATAATATTCTTTACCAAATATTTTAATCAATTTATATATTGCAATATGCAGAATGTCAATCCAACGTCTATAAATTACTAAATCAACACTAGTTGTATATTACTAGGTGCATTTTTTGGTAATATAAGCTAAATGTCTCTTCGTATGTGAAGATTTGTACCATAAGCTATTGCAACATTTTAAGCATTCATCCCTAGAGAAGTTCAGAAAACTCATCGACTGATGAAGCCACAATAGCTACAATTGATCAGCGCTAAGCCTTAGCCTGAGGAAGAGCTGGTGGGACACAGCTCTTCTGCAAGCCATTTTGTTGGGCAAAAAGACGTTAGAAGAGAAAAAGAAGCACAGTGAGGGAATTTTTCCTCAGAGGACTTCCAGCCAAGGAGTCTGAATTCTCACTAGCTGCACAGCAGTGGAGAGAGGCAAATCTACAAGCTCCAAAAGGGAGTGCGTAGGCCAGTCCAGTGCTACGCAAAGGAGAGGGAGCAATTCGACATTTTTTTGGCAGAGATGGCAGCCACATCTCCAGTAGGGAGGTGGGGTGATCTAGAGATGTAGTTCGAGAGGACTGCAGATGGGCAGGATCCTTGAGGAACCCACCTCTTGGATCATTACCTTGCTACGGGAGCCCAGTTTTGTGGTAGCAGGATGGACTAGTGTCGGATCGTGCCGAGGAGTGTCGGAGACAGTTGCAGCGGCTAGGAGCGCCAGAGGCTTAACAGAACAGAGCAGAGTTGGTAGCAGTGCAGATGTCACAGAGCAGAGCTCAGCAGCAGTGCAGATGCTTCAGAGGGTCAGCGCAGAGACTAGCAGCAATCATGTTCCAACATTCACATGGTATCATACTGAACATAGTTAGTTCAGTAATTTGGGATGTTTTTTCGTTGCTCATGGAGTAGCAGCAGCAGTTGGCAATGGCAGTGCCAGCAGCAGCACAGATGCAGAATTTCAGAGAGTTTCAGTACGCAGAGACTAGCAGCAGTCATGTTCCAACATTCACATGGTATCATACTGAACACAGTTAGTTCAGTAATTTGGGATGTTTTTTCGTTGCTCATGCAGTAGCAGCAGCAGCTTGCAGTGCAGAGGCAGTTGGCAGTGCCAGAGCCAACAGCAGCACAGATGCAGAATTTCAAAGAGAGTTGCAGTACGGATGCAATGTTGACAGTGGCAGGGTCACCGGCAGTACAAATGCAGCTTTTGCGTAGTAGTTGGTGGACAGGATGTCAGACATCAACAGCGCAGAAGGAGATGTTACAGAACAGAGTGATGCTTCAGTAGGTTGCATTGCTAGAGCACATTCCTCGCTAAGAGGTAGTGTTGATTTCTGGTAGCATCGAATGTGATCTATGTCTCAAATTTTGCAGGGAGGCTTAAACACGTATTCCAAAGAACCCAGAAAGCGTTTTGGGAAATTCCACCCAGAAATAGTTTTATTAAAATAATTAATTATTTTTAATGGGACCATAGAATAATTAATGGGTATTAATCTAATTGTGTGTGTAACTTCGAGGATCAAGCAGAAAAGATCTTAGCCATTGATTAGCTTCTAATCTAGGTCGTTGAATGTCAACGAGGAGATTATTTAAGGAGGCTTGAGGGTCATTTGGAAAGACACACACACAGAGTTCAGAAGTTCGATTTTCTGAAGTAAAGCAACTGCAATGAGAATTTTGATTGTGAGTTGTTACAAAGAGGGGAAGAGAGAGTTTTGGTTGGAGGAGATCTTCTCCGAAGCCAAGAATACTCAACAGAGAGGCAAAAACATACACAAGGGAGGCAGTGCAAAGGGTAGAGAGGGTGATGCAGAGCCAAGAAGGGCTCACGCAAGCTCCACACAAAGAAACGTAGCAGCTTCCAGCAAAGAGATCCAAATTTGCTAAAGGAGTTGACGTTTCTAAGCCAGGAGGGCTGGAAAAGGCTCCTGGAGGCAGATCGATTCTCGTTGGGATGACGTAGTGACTTAGAGGCTGACGCAGGGCCCACGCAAGGCAGCGTAAAAGTATTTGGGAAACTCACAGTTCAGTTGTCGAATCAGCCGGGATCAACAGTGTTGAGTGAGGTAATCTCACCAGTCTTTCTTGCAAAGTGATTTTCTCTGTAACTGGATTGTCGAGAGGGCATCCAAAGTTGTATTCAAAATACTTCTACATAATAATAAAAACCCTCAGATCTAATGCACCAATTTTCCTACATTAGGTTTTTTGGGGACATTTGTCCAAAAAATACTATATCACTTGTGTGTATCTTTACTGTTCTATTCTTGTTTTGGGAAAATCTATTAATTAAGTGAAGGTCGTAGTTGTATTAGCTTCAATATTTGTTTTAGGAAGCAGTAAATAATTTGTTTCAGTAAATAACAAATAGGAGAAGTTTAATCAGTTGTTGGAATATCTGTCTCCGACTAAGAGGTACTACTGTCGAGGGCATTCTCTGTTGGGTGAGCCATTTCTGGCACCCAGGTTGTATTCTGAAAACTGCATATTAATAAAACCCTCTGAATAGTTGCACCAATTTTCCCGCATTGGGTTTTTCTGGGGACATTAGTCCAAAAACAACGGTGCCACTTGTGTGTTTGTTTTCTTTCAGTTGATGATTTGTATGTGTTGATACTATACTTGTATTTATTTTCAATATTTACATGGTAAATAACTTGTTTTGTAACTAAACAAGTAGGAAGAAATAAATCAAATAGTACAGGGAGAATTTCTAATGGTTAGAGTTAGAAATTCCAACACAAGGGTGAGGTCTTTAGTCATTTTAGAGATTTCAAAGCTCAAGTGGAGAACATGACAGGAAGGAAGATCAAGGTGTTGAGGACAGACAGCAGGGGAAAATACACATCTAATGCATTCATTGGTTTCTACAAGAAGGCAGGAATCAAGAAGGAGAATAAAATGGCCTACAACCTACAACAAAATGGGGTTGCAGAGATGAAGAACCACTCTATCACTAGTGCGGAGAAGAACATGATCCATAATCAGATTTTTTCAATATTTTTTAGGACTGAAGCATGCAACAAAGCTGCATATTTACATAATAGAATGCCCACACCAGATTCTAAAGGGTTAGACACCAAAGGAAACATTCAAAGGTATAAAGGCTAAGATAGGACATCTCAGGCTATTTGGTTTTCCAATCTATATCCACATACTTATGGAAAAGAGGACAAAGATGCAACCCTCACATGAGAGAGGCATCCTCGTGGGATACAACAAGGATTTGAAGGCTTATAGAGTTTTCCCAATAGATCAATGGAAGATAGTGTTGAGTCGAGGTGTCAAGTTGACCTACCAACAGATGCAAGGGGGCCTCAAAAGGAGGAACCAATGGAGGAGCTGAGAGCAAAGCCTTCCAATAACAGAGATAGCTAGCATGTCGAGCCTCCTAAGACCACTTTCAGGGACATCAAACCTCTACAAAAGTTTCCAATGTACATGGCTTTAGTGACCAACATCATAGACTCAAAGCCTTACAGCTTGGAGGAAGCAACTAGCCATCAAGTGTGGAGAGATGCCATGGTGGAGGAGCACAACTCCATCATGAAGAATGATGTTTGGGAGATTGTACCAAGACTAAAGGAGAAGATAGGTGTGACTTCCAAGTGGCTTTACAAGGTAAAGCATGTAGCAGATGGTAGTGTGGAGAAATACAAGGTCAGATTTGTGGCTCTTGGGTTCTCTTAGAAAGAGGGAGTAGACTATGAGGAGAATGTTGCTCTCATAGCCAAATACTCCACTATTTGAACAGTTCTTTCAATAAATTTTGAGATGGGATGTATCATCCATCAAGTGGATATGAAAATCAGCTTCCTGAGTGGCATCATTGAGGAATAAATCTACATCATGCAACCACAAGGGTTTGAAGTCCATGACATAGAGCACATGCATGCAGGATTAAGAAAGCCCCGTATGGACTCAAACATGTGCACAGGGCCTGGTATGCCAAGATTGACAATTATCTATAGGGCATAGCCTTCACCAAGAGTAAGGCAGATCCCAACCTATACTTCTTGTTGGTTGGATCTGAGACCCTCATTTTGGTGTTATATGTTGACGATCTCATTCTGACAAGTGCAGAGAGACTAATGCAGGTTGCAAGTCAAATCTAGAGTTAGAATTTGAGATGAAGGATATTGGGTCAATGCATTATGTTCTCGAAGGTTTGGCAATAACTAGGTGAGATCTTCCTCAGATAGGGAAAGTGCACTCTAGAGATGATAAAGAGTTTCAGGGTGAAGGATAGCAAACCGATGGCCACTCTAATGGTGATGAATTTGAAGAGAATTGATTCTTCAGTTTCAAAGTTGATAGACTCCAAATAGTACAAGTTGTCAAGTAGTTGATTGGTTTATTGATGTATCTGGTCAACACTCGACCAAACATAAGCATTGTTGTTAACAACCTAAGCCAATTCATAGTGGAACTAAGGGAGATTCACTAGATTGCAACAAAGCATGTGCTCAGATATTTTCTAGTCTAGTGTTTGTTTGGTTAATTTCTCAGAGCCATTTTCCCTATAAGGGAGCTCTTGTAAGTTCTGAAGATAATTTTAAATGATGAACTAATCTAGAAGACCAAAATAATTATGTGTTGTCTATGATTGCTTTTCTCATTTTCTATTGCATGCAAAAGTTAATAATTCCAGCAAGTAACTAGATCTTATCTATTTGTTTAGATAGTTAGTTTTAGGATAATTTAACATCCTCCAATATCCATTTCCCAATTAGGGAAATGCCCTTACCATTTCTATCTAGAAAAAATCCTATAGAGAATTAGTAAATCAACAAGTATTTGATTTTAACAAAATTATCATTGAAATGGCAGATGGAAAGACCTCTTCGAAAATTCTATTATTGCTATGAGTCATGGTGAAGATAAATGAAATCATTTGAAAATATAGCAATCAAACATGTGTTTTAAGAATTGAATTAATCTACAGATAAATTATCCAAGCCTTACTCCTACAAGAAGGCTCATTGATCACAAATGAGAAAATGAAAAAGGAATTTTTTTTAAGAGACCTTTTTAACATTTATAAAAAACTTGTATTGTTGATTTTCTAGAATTGAGAATGACTCATGTAACTATCCTTGAAAAAAAGTGTTGTAATTTGTTGGCTTAAGCCAAATCATGATGGAAGGTTGTATATGAACTCCTCTTGACTATAATCCAACAAATGTTTCTCAAACAACTTTTTTTTCTTTTGCAACAACCAAGAGACATAGTCATCACTATAATGAACCCTATATAAAGGCTTGTGAACTCTATTTTAAGCTACCTCAAGTGGTCGGGCTCAACCGAAGTGGCCAAGGATATGGCCATGAAGTTGAGATGAGTCATAGCTTATGTGGTTGTTTTTTGGTTATTGGTTACTTATTTCCATCTCACGTCATTCTTTATTCCTAACAACCAATGTCAGAGCACAGGTTGCTTTGAGAGAGATTGTGAAAGTTGTAAGATGGAGAATTTGTTTGTCTACTATGTTTGTGTAGGAGGTATATATTATTGTTGGTTGAAGATTATCTAAATCTTTGAAGAAAGTTGCAACTATTGTGTGTTTTCAAGTGTTGTTGAGATCATGAAGGTGTTGTAAAAGCTTGTGTTTAGATCTACTTCAGTACATCACAGATGTGTGAGTCAAAAACTAGTGTCAAGTCACTTATTCTGGATGCAAAAATTCAATCATTTTTTTTTTATTACTAGAGTTACCCATTTGGCCAAAATCCAATGTAGATATTGGGAGTATAAAGATCTAGACCGTACTTATATCTAAGGTTGTAAAGTTAGTACAAAATCTAAATGGAATGACCTCTAGTAGACTAGATTGACATTAGGTGATAACCGTGATAAGCAATCATAGTTTTTCTATTGGCTCAAGTTTTGGGCACATGATGAGTCTAATTGTTGGAGCCTTCGTTAATTTTGAATGATTTTGACCAGTTTTCACTGACCAAAGGGCAGGAAAAGGACAAATGACAGCAACGATTGGGTGGCGGAACGAACAGTTGTGAAGGAGTGATGGCAAGGTGGCAGTGGAAGGCAAAGGCAGCCAAGGAGACGGGAAGGCCCAAGCAGCCAAGAGAGAAAGCAGCCGAGCAAGAACTGGAAGTCTACACAACAAGGGGAAGAACAGAGAGGAAGAAGGTTGTTGTTGAACCCGCCAGAAGCAAAAGGAGTTGGTTGCAAAAGAGGTACGCGGGTGCAGATGCTGAAGCAGAGAGAACTAGGATCCGAGGGACTGGGTTGCGAAGCTAATCTAACCCGAGCGATTGAGTCAGGTATTCTATGTAATGTTTATGGCGAAATGCCGGATTATGATGTATTCTGTTATGCTAAGTTAATACAAGACAGAGCTGATGGTTGTTGCGACTTCTAATGTATTGAGCACCATGATTTGTGGGCCTATTAAAATTTTAAGTAGTCTGCATGTTGCATGTAAATGGTAATTCATAGATTGATGTAAGGATGTTGTTGGTTATGTGTTCTTTATGATGGATCTATGCGTATGAGTTATGGGTACTGTTATCTTTGTTTCATGTATTATGGATGCATGTGTGTGTGATCGCCTATGCCCAGTTATATTCTCTCGACCCCATGTTGAACCCTTCTCCCTTTTGGTCGCGGCGCGCTTCGGGTGAGACTCCTTGCCCTTCGGGATGAGGTGAAAATGCCAGCGTGTCCTAGACTACATCGGACCACTGTTGGCCTCCTGTGCCTAAACCTAGGGGCTTTTCCCTGATGACTCTTTCGAGCCAACACTATCCTTGATGTTGTACAACATTCAAATACTTGTTGTACCTTGAAGGAAATTATGTAATGTTGCAAGGGTTGCATGATCAATTGTACGTGACACGCTTCAGTTTTTGGACCAATTTGCAAACCCTGACATTAGGCAAGTTATTTAAGCATATATTTTGTATAGGCATTTGTTTTTTGCTAGAGTTGCCAATTTGGCTAAAATCCAATGTAGATGATGGAAGTATAAAGATCTAGAATATACTTATATCTAAAGTTGTAGAGTTAGTACAGAGGCTAAATGGAATGAGTTCTAGCAAACAAGATCAACATTAGGTGATAACCATAGTAAGCAAACATAGTTTTTTCTATTGGCTAGTGTTTTGGGCACATGATGAGGCTAATCTTGATGTTGTTGTACAATACTCAAATACTTGTTATACCTGAATTGAAATGATATAATGTTGCAAGCGCTGCATGATTGGTTGTACTTGACACCCCTGAGTTTTTGGTCCAATCTGTAAAACCTAGCCTTATGCAGGTTATCTAAGCATACATGTTGTAGCACATGGAATCATCCCTCTCATGCATGGATAGGATGTAGGATCGATTTTTGGAATGAACCAGTTGGATAGGTATGATGGTGGTAGGTACTCATACTTTGGCTCCATGTTGTTGGAGATGTTCAATATTCTATTAAGGAGAGAATGTATGAAGCAATCTTAGAATGTCAGATAGTTGGGACCAAGTCATGATTAAGGAGGAATTTAACATGCAAATGAAAATATTTTCTAGAGAACTACTGAGTACAATGGTTGCCATCCATGTAGCTCAACAAATGGATTTCCATTTATATGGACATCAATATCATATTTGCGTATGTACAAAAGGATGGAGCAAGTAAGCCCAATAATGAAGAAACTAAAGATGAGAACATGACTCAAATCAAGACAAAGACAACAAATCAATAAGTAGAAAATTAGGTAAGAAGATAAACATTAAGGAATCATATCATAAATGCTTAGCAAAAATTATTAAGGGGGAGTTTTGGAATATTATAATTACATTGGTAATGAATCTAGAAAGCTCTAGATCTAGTTTTGTTTTGAGACCATGGTTAAAGTAACCCATTGTATTTGTTATAATGAAGGCTATATAAAGGTTTTTAAAGTTTGTTATAAGCTGCCTCAAGTAGTCAAGCTCTTCGGAAGTGGCCAATGATACAAGAATAGGTTTTTAAAGTTTGTTATAAGCTGCCTCAAGTAGTCAAGCTCTTCGGAAGTGGCCAATGATACAAGAATAGGTTGAGATGAGTAGCAACTCATCCGTGTGGTTGTTTTCTTGTTATTGGTTAATGATTTCTCTCTCACTTTATTTTTATTTCTAACAAGTCTGGACACTCTCTCAGCTCATGGAAAACGCCACCCTCCTATAGGTTCTACACACTCCCCACCCATGGAAAAATGATCCCCCTGACCCTCATGTGAATCCCTCTCCTCCTCCCCAAGAAGGCTCACTATTTTCTTGCATGGCAATACATGGATCCATCTTGAAAATCAAGGTGGGTTCTTTTTCTATCACTGGATAATGTTTTCCCTCTATCCCAACGACCCCCCATATCTTCATAATTGTGGGTGGTTGGTTTCCCAACTACCCAAATTTAAATTATGAAAGATAAGTAACAATTAGGTTTTTTATTTTTTTAAATAAAAAGTAATTAATTATATCTACAGACAGGAAAAAAACAAGTTGTGCATACATCTTTCTCTATATGCATTATCCAACGTCCACTTATTTTGGCATATATGAAGATATTTCACTTTCCCTCACTGAAATTTGAAATTCCTTCAACAATATCTACCAGATTTCCAGTAGATTCAATTCATCCCATCCCATCCCATCCCAATGCAGCTCTTTCTGACAATATTTTACATGAAGAGACCACCTATAAAATGTAAAAACAATTCATCAACCACTAATAAAATTAGATGAAAGAACATTTTCCATGACCACATTTATAGAGGACAAAGTTGCTTTTCCATGACCACATCCATCAAGGACAAGGTAGCAAGGTGTGACAAAATCGCTTGAAAGGTTTTCGACCCCGCAGCATATCTTACACTTCAAGATCCTCCAGCAACAATATAGGCAAAGGAATCAGAATAGGCATGGGCAGAGACTGATCCAGATCGAGGATCCAAAAGCAAAGACAACAGTAACAGAGGTACCAACACCGTCTGCAATTGTTTAAGCACCACTAGCAGAAGGAGCAATTGTATTCATATTAAAGTGAAAACTACCTTATCTAGCCCATTGAGATGGAGAAGAAACTGAAAGGAATATCGTACATCAGTATAAATATTGTGGGAAATATAAAATTTGAGGATGATCATATACTTCAACAGACACATTATCAGCCACAATACCATACACAGCAAAAATCCCTGATGGAATCGCCATTTTTTTCAAATATAAGGCAAATACTCTTGCGATATAGTATCATAGGGCTCCAGCTGTAATGAGGAACCATGATACGGAATATATCTCACTTGGAAAACTACGGTGAGGCCATCCATGGGTTTATGATTTTATATAAAATCAATTGGGAACATCGGCCCTTCATAGAGAAAACGCAAATAAACTTAAACGCATAAAATTCCTGAATAACTTAAAAACCGTTTGAAGCATGAACATATTCATATACAGTCAACCAAATTCCAAGTTTAAACCTATGACCTATCTATCATTCGAGGTTGATGTAAAAGCGTCCTCGGCCATTATAATATTAAAATTGACGTAGAAAACATCCATCAGATCTTATGTTGTACTCCCAAGTCTATAATTGTCAATTGGGTTGGTTCATTTATATTATAGCAGCATGAAGTCAACCCAACCTCGTGTCATATCTACCCTATAGTGCCTCAGTGAACTGCAAACTAAACCTCGCCAACGATTCATCAGAAACGTTTATTATGAAACAATTTATTTAGGTTTCCTCGTTTATATTAAAGCAGATTGAAATTAACCCAACATCGCGTCAAATCTACCCTATATTGCCCGGGTAAACTGTAAACCAGACCAAGCCAATACTTCATCGGAAAGATTTATTATGAAACAATTTATTTAGTATCAATATTGTTTAAACCCTTGAAAGCTGAGAGAAGGGAATAATGGGTATCCGTTTGCCCATAGCCAATGGCCGAGGAAAGGAACTCAGTTAACTTTGTCTTTATTTAGTACTAAAGTTATTTTGAACTAGAAAATGGAGTATTGCGTACCTGTTTGCCTAGCGCTGATGGCTTGAGGACAGGAACCCTGCTGTCTTTCACAACTCTGGTCTCTGCTCGTCTCCCAGACAGAGCTGAGCTCGCCTTTGGAATGAACAATGTTCAATTTGGAGCAAGTAATATGTGATATTTTCCTATTAAATGCACAAACAGGCTTTAATTTACAAAATATACAAGGTTAAGATATAATGATAAATCATTTCATACAGCCATGAAAAATAATATTAATAAATCTAAAAAAATAAAGAGAGGACGGTTTAAGCCAGGAGTCTAAGGAATATAAAAACATTTAGTGGAAAATAAACAATAGATTAAGATACCTCAATGAAATCCATGAGGAATCGACATGCAGCGTGGTGAGTTGATTTAACTCCCCATTCTCAGCTCTATTTCTCCAATTATGCTTCAAGCTCCAGCAGATTCAAATCCAATTCACCTTCCAGCCTTTACAATTTCACATATACATCAACACGACATATAACATTAAAAAAAGACAGGCACGCACCAGGAAAACAAAGAAGAAGAAGCAACCACAAAAAAATCACAGAGATCACATGGGAAGCGCTTCCATAGACCAACATAAACAAACGAGGCAGAGACCAGAACGTAACATATATAAAGGAGGAGGTGAATGTGAATAATCAGAGCTGAGAGCAGCTTCCTTTCTATCTGTAACAACTTGCATTGAATTAAATTCGTTCGTTCTATCTCGAACCGACCTCTTCTCTGTTTCTCTCTCCACTGATATTTGAAACTCAGAGGATAACACTTAATAATAATCTCTAAAAATTAAGTTCAGTAGATCCATTGCACTCCATCTAGCACTATCCGCTATTTTGCATGGACAGACCACCTGTAAAATGAAATAATAATTCATATGGAAGCATTAATAAAATTAAATGGAAGGCACATTTACTATGAATGACAGACATTAAAGGACTACATTAAATTAACATAAATAGTGTGAGGAATTGAAAATTTTGAAGCGCTCATCCGTCAGGATACCATACGTCCAATAACCCTGATGGATTTGCCACATTTTTCCATCTACCTTGCACAATTATTGACATTTTGCACAGTTATTCTTCATCTTTATAAATGGAAACTGGGCTTTCTCACCTAGACGAACGACAGTGCTCGGATTTGAGCGTCCTCGTGAGGATGGAAACACAGGTCTGCCAGACAAAGAAAAGAAAAATGCATCTAAAAGGTCATCGAAATGAAACCGCGGCCACCATTACAGTCCACAGGGTATAGGTCCGCCAGACAAAAAAATGCAGGTGAAAGGTCATCGAAATGAAACAGCGGCCACCATTACAGTGCACAGGTCATATAAGGCGGCTCCGTATTTCCTTTTAGCATGCCACGACCCACACGCACCTCAAGGAAAATGCATCGACCACCCTCGCACGCATGAGAAGATGCAGTCATTAAATGTTACGTATCCTAGTTAAAAGAAAAGCTCTCTAATCAGTCATTAATCAGTCATGATTATTTTATTTACCTCACCGACATATGCTCTGTGTATATCTCTCCGATCAACGGCTCGGAATGCTTTTTTTCAAAGTTTCACCGACATTTATCTTCATGACCTTATTTAAAAAATAATAGGGAGAATTGCGAGTTTTTCTTTAGATTTTATTTACAAATAAAGAAATTAGTTTAGTTCATAGTACAGATTGTTTCTTCATTTGATGTGTTTCGTTATTTTTTTATAAAATTTTACCATAAATATTTTAATATTTTTAAATTTTTAGTTTAATAAATTATTTAAAATTTAAGAAAAATATTTAATTATAAACTAAGAAAATAAGATAAACTATAAACTTATGGAGTTGTCTGTAGTGTCAGTTTTTGGATTTTAATTTAGTAGAAACATTTCAGGTGAAATCTTGATTTGTGCTATTTAAACTGGTTTTTTTTTATTGTATACATAGATTCAGCGCCCTCAAAAACTCCTAGCATTTAGATTGTGCATAGTTTCCCATCAAAATTGTGACTTCAATAAATTATTGCCAGATCTTAGAAAAATTCGACAAAAAAACTACCAGAAAAAACTTCCAAAAAATCACCTTCAAAACAACTAGTAAACCTATTCCTATAATTTTTATTGATAGAGACATGATGATATTCCTATATAGTAAAACAAATTCCAAAATTAAACCTTAACCTAAGATTCGATATTAAGTGTTAGGTTAATATAAAGTCATGGATCATAAAATGCATAAAAATACAACATTCAATTAACCAAATATATATATATATATTTAAACCTGAACCTAGAATACCACGTTACGGTAAAAACATATTGAGTGTTAGGTTAATATAAAGTCCATATTTAGTGTTAGGTTAATATAAAGTCATGGACCATAAGATTTGTAAAAAATACAACATTCAATTAACAAAACACAAAAATACAAATTAAGAGTATTTTTTTTATTATTTATGTGGCTAAGTATATATTGTAATGGTTTTTTTTCTCAAATTCATATTAGTTTGGGTTTGATTTCACCAAAAAAATAAAAAAAAAATAAAACTTATAGTATAACATTATATATTGAAATATATAAATTTTAAAAAATAATTTAATTTATTTATGGTCAATTTGATTGGATATCATATTGAATATGTTATTGTCCTTTGCTTTTATTAATGTGTTCATTACTTATATTAATTAACCGAAGTACATAAATCACATTAAAATGGGCATTTATGATACATTTTGTTTTGTGAAAGTGATAAAATTATTGCTAATGAGTATAATCATTTTATATTCTTATTATAAAAATCGCTAATGATTAATATATTCTAATAAAATATATATATTATTTAAAATTACATATATAATTTAAAATGATTATTTAAAATCATATATGTAATTTAAAAAGATTTATTAATGGTATGTGAGATATATTTTTATTTTTACATTATATTTTTAAGGGGTAGAGGTCACTTATGTTTTTGTGCAAACTTAACTACATATGATAAATTTTACACTATTAATGAATTAATGATATTCAAAATAATAAAAGGTTTGTATTCACAAACCAAGATATAATAGAAATTTATGATAGGACCTCTATACTCAGGTCTAATAATAAAATTTTCATAAGACCGTACCCACAAACTATAAAAAAAAAACCAAATGTAAACTATTAATAATTATTTCTATGTTGCAATACAAGTAATGTTAATTTACAAAATTTAACAATGCATTTAATTACAATTAAAATGAATCTAATTATAACATTTTAAATTTTTAAATTTTCAACTTTTATTATTTTCTACTTTTATTTAGCTATATTATAAAATTTTCATAAGACCGTACCCACAAACTATAAAAAAAAACCAAATGTAAACTATTAATAATTATTTCTATGTTGCAATACAAGTAATGTTAATTTACAAAATTTAACAATGCATTTAATTACAATTAAAATGAATCTAATTATAACATTTTAAATTTTTAAATTTTCTACTTTTATTATTTTCTACTTTTATTTAGCTATATTTAAACTAAGTGGCGAGGACTAGCTACTCTTGTAGCCCTTATTTATATTTGTATTGGTGTAGAGTTTTTTATTATATTACAATCTTAAGTGTAGTTCTCTTAATTTATGTTTTTACTCGTGATTAATTTTTTATTATAATTTTTTATTAAGTTTATGATGAAATTTCAAATTTGATATATTTTAATATATATGGAGAGAGAAAAATAATATGAAAAGAATTAAATAGAATAAGAAAAGAAATCAATTCCATAATTAAATTAAATCAAAATTAAAATATATAATATAATATATATATATATATATATATATATAAGGAGTTTATGTGAATTATATTGAAAAAAAAAAGAAAAAAAAAAACTATACAGTAAAGAAAGGAAAAATTGGGAAAATCTTATATAGTAAAATTGAAAATTGAACCTACATAAAACATTTTAGTGATTATAGAAAAGTAAATGTTTATTAAGGGTTTTGGAGTTTTTTTAGTATAAAGCCTCTAATTATTACAAGTGTTTGTCAGTTATTCTTGTTTAATGTTATTTAATTGAGGTAAATGAGACTTTGTAGTTAAAGGCTTAGAGAAAAGCCTAATGAAACTCAAAAGAATATTTTATGGAATTTAGATAGGAATATATATGTTTTTTTATTATTATTAAGGATTGGAGGAAACTTAGAACTCTCAGGAGGCTCTAAACGAATTGCTAACTTCCATGCGGTTGTGACAGTTAAAGTTCTTGGTTCCTCTCATTCCCTAGGGACAAATAGATCTCAGTGGGATGAAAGGGGTTTTCGATGATTATTTTTTGGGAAAAAGGAAGAGATAGAAGGGAACTGCAAGACCTGACCAATATTGGTAAGTGTATAAGCACGCCACTGTGGAGTAGAATTCTTACGCTGGGCTGGAACTAGTGGAAGACTCCACTACAGACAAAGGTCGGTAAATTCTTAGGGTGGACCTTGGAGGGGTCTCGATGCCTGTAAAATGACTTGATTCGGTCATAGTCACAACAACTGCTCTGGAAGTTAGGGAAGCTTGGGGGGAGATACGGACATGATTGAAATTCTCATTGGAAGGGAGGAGAGCGCTCTTCAGATTGAGTTCCTCGGTTGCCTAATCCTATACAGATAAGTGTGTTTGAAGCTTTGATGTTTTGAAATAAAAGGTTTGCAAGTGCATGTATTTTGAGTTTCACTGGTGCATATGAAATTTCTATATAGACATTGTCAAACTTAGTCAATGTGCAATACAAACAGAGCTATAAATTTAAGTTCCATATTATAAGCATGTAATGTAAGTGAACACTCGTATATGACCTGAGTTGGAACCCTTGCAGGAAAAGAAGATATTCACAATTCGGTATTGTTGTAACCTAAGTGTGTAGACAAAAGACGTAGGCTTAGTCATGGGAAGCTAGTTGAGAACATGGCATGTTAGGTAGTTCTGCAAATAAATTGGGTCGGGTTAATTCAACCCTCAGTAGAAACACCTAAATCTTGAAAAGTCATGTACCCAGCAAAGGAAAACAATAAAGAAATCCTTGTGGGTCGTGACAGATTCGGAAGGCCTCCAATTTCCTCAAAACCCGAGGTTGGAGGGGAGAGTGTATCCAACTAACTGTGGAAGACCATCAAAGTGTAGGTAAAATCTATAGTAAACATATGCAAGTTAATTAATAGCGTCACTAATCTTTAATAGTAACCGATAATATTGCTTTAAAACAAGTAAAGACAAAATAGAGCAAGTATTGCAGAGGCTATGGCATTTTATTTGTACAATAGTTTCACCTGGCCTTAACTCTGGAAAAATAGGGAAGAACTATTTCGTGCCAAATAATAATAAGAAAAAATATAAGAGATTTCTTGAACAATTACAAGAAAAACGGTATGTGGAAAGTAAGTAGAGATCTTTCATAGAAATTAAATTAAGCACTATCACAAAAATGATAACCGCATAAAGCGAGAATAGACCCTCATGGAAAGGGTTTCATATACCAAGGATCTAACCATAACATAATCCAGGAATTGTAGTATCACTGTAAAACAAAGAAGATATATAATAATCTGCAAATTCTTGAGGAGGAAACATTTGTCACATCCGAATAACCAAGAACCTAGAAAGTTGTCATGTTCTTAACAAATTACATGGAGAGTAGGATTCAACGCCATGGACAAACCCTATTCAGGGATGGTTAGAACTCTATATTACAGAAAACGTATTCTAGTAAGAAGTAGAGTCCACACAACCGTCCTTTAAGACGAACCATCAAATACATACAAGCCTTGGAAAATAAGGCACTTGGTTAATGTCTAGTGTATTTGAGGTACTTCCCTCCAAAGGATACGTCAGCAGAGAAAATAAGAAGATGAACCTTTACCTGCAACCCAACAGATTCAGTTAGATGTTCGGGTGAATCATAGGAAGGTTAACCCTGAGAAGGTAAAGGCAAGAAGATTACATGTAGATGAAATGTTGTGAACCACCATCGCGAGACCACCTTGCATTTACCAGAAGAACAAAATATTTCATTGATCCACGAAGTCAGGGTGTACCGTGTACCGAAGTCGATATTAGACAAGCCACCCCGAGCTATTAACCTAGAACTAAGACCCTATGAAATAGTCGGGGAACCAAGCGAGTTAGACTGATAAACGCTTCTGAACGAGAGGGTTTCTCAAGAAACAAAGAAAAATATAAAGAAGGGTAGAAATTCAGTCGAAATAACATACCAAACAGCCATGTAAGGGTGATAAACTAGTTTCTGAGGTGCAAACCCTCGGCGTAACAGAGGAAAAAAACATATGTTGCAAAGTGGCGTTGTCGAAGCAAGGGAAGGAAGAATGAACACTGTGAGTAAGGGTTTATGAGGGTAGTTACCCTAACTGCCCTCCAAACGACCATAGTCGATGATCAAGGACGAGGAGTCGATGGTGTAGATGCGAACAAGTGGCTAGCACATCGAGGAACACATAAAGTTTGAGAAGCTTCGTAGATTAATGCTTTGTGTCACACATAACTTCAAAACTTAACCTTATGAAGTTGAGTTAACCAAAGCTGTGGACATAAACCATTAAAGAACCCTTGTAAATATGTATGCTTCCAAATCTTGGTGTAACTATTAAAAATACATATGACATGTCTAAGATAAAACATCTTTTTTCTTTCTTTTTTTGTAAACTGTGGTTCACGGTCACTGAGTGGCCACCGCTACATCCACAGGAAAATATCGGGGCAGATCCACCTGAAGGGATCTGCCCATCGGCCAATCTTAACAGGCTTAACCCCGAG
Source organism: Pinus taeda (assembly GCA_000404065.3). NCBI lineage: Eukaryota > Viridiplantae > Streptophyta > Pinopsida > Pinales > Pinaceae > Pinus > Pinus taeda. Next base: position 19,209 of record APFE031531551.1, read on the forward strand.
GGCGTCGAGGAGATTTGACCCCGTGACCTCCCAAACTGGGAAAGTGCTTTAGCAAGAGGAACTTGACCATTTGAGCTATCCCTTGGGGCTGAAACATCCTTTAAGGGTTATTGCATACAATGAAGGTAATTTTGATATAGTATAGATCAGTAACCAAACTGGGAAAGTGCTTTAGCAAGAGGAACTTGACCATTTGAGATAAAGAAAAAGAGGCAATGGGAGATAGAGATATAGATGGAGGGGGTAGAGATGTGCTTACACTGAAATCAATGCACATTATTAATCTAATTACTTTGAAATTAATGTGCATCATACATCTATTTGCATCAAATCAGAAATCAACATCTACACTGAAATCAATGCATCTAGTGCAAATAATCAAATAGGATTAGAAATCAACATTTACATTAAAATCAATATATGTAGTGTAAACAATCAAAGAGGATTACAAACCAACATCTACACTAAAATAAATGCATCTACTAAAAGTAATAAAATAGGATTAGAAATCATTATCTACACTAAAACCAATGCATCCAGTGCAAGCAATCAAATAGGAGTAGAAATCAACATCAACATTGAAATCAATGCATCTAGTGTAAGGTATTAAATAGGATTAGTAATAAACTTCTACACTAAAATCAATGCATTTAGAGCAAGCAATCAAATAGGGGTAGAGATCAACATCTAGACTGAAATCAATGCATCTAATGTAAGGTATTAAATAGGATTAGAGATCGACATCTACATTGAAATCAATGCATCTAGTGCAAACGATCATTAAGGATTAGAAATCAATATCTACACTGAAACAATGCTTCTAGTGCAAGCAATCAATTAGGAGTAGAAATCAAGAACTACACTTAAATCAATGCATCTAGTGTAAGGTGTTAAATAGGATTAGAAATCGACATCTACATTGAAATCAATGCATCTAGTGCAAGAGATCAAATATGACTAGAAATCAATATCTACACTAAAACCAATGCAGCTTGTGCAAGTAATCAAATAGGAGTAGAAATCAACATCTACACTATAATCAATGCATCTGGTGTAAGGTATTAAATAGGATTAGAAATTGACATCTACACTGAAATCAATGCATCTAGTGCAAGTGATCAAATAGTATTAGAAGTCAACAAGTACACTAAAATCAATACATCTATTTTAGTCAAAAACAAAAATATTTGTGACTTTCTAGATCTAGCTTATATGTTTGTATTTGTCTATGTGTGTATCTTTCTTCTTCCCTCTCTATTAACCTTCCATTCTGTGTTTATCTCCCTCCCTCTATCCTTCTCTCTCTCCCCTCCCCCTCTCCTCCATCTCTCTCTCTCTCCACCTCTCCGTCCCTTTCTCTATCTTTCTCTTATTCCCACTCCCCCCGCCATCTATATCTATATCTCCATCCATCTCCCTTTATTTGTCTCTATATCTCAACCCTAAACACATCTCTCTCTCTCTATATATATATATATATCCTTCTTTATATCTCTAAATCAGCCTACATACACACTATCTCTCTTTAGATATTTATCTATATAATATCTCTCCCTCATCCTTTCCCTGTCTACCTCTTCCCTCTCTCTCTCTATACCCCCTCCATCTAATATCTATATCTCAGCCCCCAAACATACTCTCTCTCTCGTCCTTCCTCCCTCCCCCTTCCATCTATATCTATATCTCCCTTTGTCTCTCCTTCTCACTGATCTGAACTTAAACAGGAACGCAACAAATTACACATATAACCATAAATACATAAATGTAGCAAAAATAACACTTCATTTCATTAATATCAGAATACTGAAATATGCTTACAATCAGAATGGAAATAAACTAGTTTGGGCAATGGTAGCTTATCTCTGAGAAGAGATGTGGTGGCTACATGCCTTTACACTGTTTTAAAATGAGGCTCAAAGGCCTATTTATTAATGAGAAATAATGGAAAACCCTAAAAATCTAAAAACCTAACCCTAGGAGATGAAGTGCCAAAATTTTGGGCCATGTTTGGGTAAATTGGTACATCAACTTCCCAGGGTAATAACTTTGGCATACGATCTCCGTTTCGCTATCATAATACCTCGTTTCAAATATTTCAAAGAGAAGCCAAAAACAAATAGGCAAGTCATTTATAAATGTTTTTGGTCTCTCTGTTTTCCCTAAAAATGTCGTTTAGGGCCTCAAAACGACTCCGGAATTTCAAGACCCGAAAAACTGCCAAAAATAGTAAATTGTGCTACAATTAAGAAAACTGAAAAACTGAAAGAGGCAGTGTTGGGGGTCCAAGAGGAAAGGTGGGTGGCCACCAATATCCACCTAGATCACGCGCCCCCAGAACACACTCTCTCTCTCCACATATATATATATCTCTTTTACTCTCTCTCTCTCTCTCTCATCGTCTCTCTATCTCTCCCTTTTCACTCCCTCTCCCTCTCCACCTTGCTCTCTCTATGTCTTTCTTCCCCTTCAAACTCCATCTCTCTCTACTCTCTCTTCCCCTCCATTCCCTACCCGTATCCTCTCCTTTTCTCTCCCTTCCCTTGTCTCCTCTCTCCCTCATTCCATCTTCATTTCTCCCTTATCACTCCCCCTCTCTCTCCACCTCTATCTCTCAATGTCTTTTTTTTCTTCCTTCCCTTTCTCCTCCTCTCTCCCCCCTCTCTCTATCTTCATTCATCGCTCCATGTATCTTCCACATGTATGTCTTTCTCCCCCACTCTATTTCCCCCGCCCTCTCTCTTAAATATGATCCCGTGTTATTTTATTTAAGAAAGTATCTAAACAACAACAACAACAACATAACTGGTTATAAAATATTAAACCTATATTTTGGATCAATCGTGTCAAAGAAAATACAAAAATATAAAACTTAAAAGAATCATGCATTATCTTTCTTCTATCATTGTTAGCCACTTTTATTTATCTCTTTGATCTTTGGTTAAAATGCATATATCCTTGTTCTTTATAATATTATTTATATTATATAAATTTCATATTTGTATAGATAAAATTATTCTCATTTTTAATCTATTAAAACCTCGATTTAACCTCTATGGAGATGTTTTTAGTTGTGACAAGGATGGTGGGTTTAGATATACCTCAAAAGTAATTATAACATTTTTGCTTTTAGATTTAATTAAAAAATGTTATAAGATTAAATTAAAAATAAAATATTTTGATTTGGAAATAATTTATGGTTTTTGTGCATGTGGTATTGATAAGTCAATGGGCATGGTATTGTAACAGAATAATTAAAAGCCTAGATCCATAACATAATAATCAAAAGCCTAGATGGCCCATGGTATTTTGACTTTTTCCCCTGTTCTCCATCTCTCCCTCCCTCTCTCTATCTTTCTCTTCTGGGTATTAGCCCATTGTATTGTTAAAAAGCCTATTTAGAAGTTAATAATATCCATGGTAAATATTCGTGATTAAAAATCTTGTGATATTGTAAATATTAATTTTTTAACATCTTATCAATTAAAATTAAAGATGGTTATGCAAGCATTATTTTAATTTTATATTGTAAAATGGATGTTAATTTATTATTATTTATGTGTTATATATTTTAATGTGATATGTATGTAATTTTATTAATGAGTTCTCTTTAGTGCGACTTTTTGGAAGCTTTTACAGTGGGTTTTTCCTGTCTAATGTCTCTAAAATCCAACAGGAATTTATTGATTGAAATCACAAGTTTGATGGGTAACCCCTACACAATCCAAGTGTCCTAGGGTTTTTCAAGGTGCTGAATCCATATATACACTGAAAAGACTGGTTTAAATAACACAAATCAAGATTTCACCTCAAATTTTCAAGTTGTTGAATCCATATATACAGTCAAAAGACCAATTTAAATAACACAAATCAAGATTTCACCTCAAATTTCTAGGCGGGATTGAGGCACCAGAAAGTCCAAAAAGTTGCACTAAGAAAAACTCCATTTTATTAATAGATTCGGGGTTAAGATGGATCTAGGTTGGTATTATATCCATTTGAATTTCTTCCTAGCTATTCATTGGAAAATTCGATTTAATGTGGAGTTATTTTTACCAAAAAATAGTCGAGTTAAACTGAGAATTATTTTGGTAATTTGGTAAATATCAGATACCTATGAGCTCGATTAAATATAGTTGAACTATTATTTTTGTTGTAGTAATATTATTATTTTCACTACACTCACCCACTTACTCATCTAACACTTACACATATGTCACCCCCGGTAACCTCACATGTAAAAGCAAGGAGTTAGAATTTTTTTATACAAATTACCCACAAGTAATTATCCAATTCACAACTCCTCAATTCATCATTAACCATTAGATATAATGTTCATTAGTACATCAAGTAAATTGCAATAAAAGACAGTAAGTTGTATAACCATTAACCACCACTGTGGTAGTGTAATAACATAAACTGTCTCATGAATCCTTGCATCCATTTCATGATTTCCTTCACCATATTAATTAATATCATACTTGGACATTATGGTTATGCCATCAAATAAAGAACCATCAACATCAAGGATTCATCATCATCAAACTGACGCAAAAGGCAATCACACCATTGAACACCAACATACCCTGGAAATTCCCTAGGGTGACAACCAGTAAACGTTTAATCTCTTTATTAAATGACCGTGAGGGTTTTCACCCCTCACTCAATGACTTATAAGGGATTCCATCCCTTAGCCATTGTTATAAAATTATTACAATGAATTATCATTAAGTTGTCACACAACAAGCTAAAAGCTAATACAGTTTCCATGAAACCCTTTACTTACATACCGCCACATGCAACGTTCCTTATGGCATGATTGTTCTAGCAATGGACGGTCCTGCAACTCGAACTCATCTACATGGACCATTAATCATTTTCCTGCCACAATGTTAAACATCACTTTTGTTTGGCACCAACTGCCATTGTTTCCTGTCAATGTTGTCATCAACAAGCTTTGGAAACAAGATTAGATACCATATTAATCAATCAATAGTCAACCTCTAAAAGAGATCTTTAAACATCTACTCATATGCATGAGCAAGCACGACATACTATTTAACTAGTACATATACTCAAAGTAAATATTGTTTTACCTCCACAATGTTTATTCACACTAATGCATAATTCTCTTTAAGAGATCTAACCCATTAGTTCTACAACATGCATAACGCATTCGTTATATGTAATAAACTGTTGTTTCTAAGCTTAAGCACATATGTTGTTTTCACATAATTATTTTCGAGAACTCAACATAGTTTTTCTATCATACAAAGAACATAACTCTTAAAAATCATAATGGCTATTCTTTGTGCATACATTAGCTTGTCATAATAGTCCTTCTTTAATATATGCAACACATATTCCCTTCACTAGAATACTACCATCATTTCAGGTAACAAATCACATACTTCTTTCTTAAAGGAAGTCATTATAGCCCCATTTCTTTATCTTCCTATAAGTAAGTTCCTCATGCTTTCTCTTTCAAGAAAATATTGGGAATACCCATCTTTATGCATAAAAATCAAGAAACAATGACAGGGTTAACTTACCCTTTTTAAGCACCGGACTAGAAATCGACCCAACTCCTCTAGTAAGACAATCTTTTCCAGAGATTAATATTTCCAAGAAAGTTAACTTAATACTTTCTCTATGTACACCCAAAATCATATTTCCAATGTCACAACAGCTACCCTTATGAGCATGCAACATGTGTTTTTCCTAACACAATTACTTTTACTTCAATGCACATAATCTTTTCATGAAACAAGTATGGATTCTTGATATGATATGAACACTATTCATATGTCTTTTAAGGAAAGAACCTCTATTTTTGTTTCCAAGAAAACTCTCATAAAAGTCTTCATCTTCATACATGAAGTATGCACTCTTTTTCCGAAAAGAAACTATAGAAATGAATATGTATGTGCCTAGAAATACATCATTAGTTATTTCTATCATGCATGTAATGCATAATCATTTCACAAGAAACTTAGAGATTAGTTAGTATCATAATGCAATAACATATATCCCTTTTCAAGAAACCTTTATTAAATAAAAATACATATTTTAATTCAAGAAAACTTGGCCACTTTTCACGCTATGTCCTCAGGACGTTTATATGCCTCATCTTCTTTTCTCAAGAAGATATTTTGGCTATATTTGGCAAGGATTTTAATCCAAGAAAATGACAACAGACCAAAATTTCACACACAAGACTCACATGTTGTCTTTCTAAGAGGAACTACCTATTTTCTTCACCAAGAAAATATATAAAATAATCAATCTTTAACATATTTTCTTTACCAAGAAAACATATTAAATATTCAATCTTTTACTGCATGCACTAACATATTTTCTTTACCAAGAAAAGATATAAAATAATCATTCTTTTACTGCCTGCATTAACATATTTTCTTACCCATAAAACATATAATTTAATCATTCTTTTACTGCATGCATCAACATATTTTCTTACCAAGAAAACATATTAAATATTCAATCTTTTACTGCATGCACTAACATATTTTCTTTACCAAGAAAACATATAAAATAATCATTCTATGCAAGAGATTTACTTATCTTTTTGAGTTGTACCAGCACAAGCCATCCAAAATGTCGGCAAACCAAGGAGAATACCCGATATCATGTAGGAATTTGGGGAGGAAATGAAAAGCAAGATTCTCAATCGACTGAACAATTAACACTCTGCTTTCAAGGTGCATACGTTTGCTTCCCTTAGTGCGTTATGGTCAAAGAAACATCCATAGTTTTTTAGTAGATCTTATCGGCCACTGCACTGATATTTTATTGTTGTCTTTGCTTCCAAGGCATAACTGGCAATCTGCACATTAGCAGAATAACGCAAACGAAGAAAAATGACCACTTTCGTTGAACCATGCTTTCCTTCTCCAGTTGCAAAGCACCGCTCTGTGGATTTATAATATACTTCCAAGTGCACGTCCTTTCGCTGCAATTCTCTTTACAGAAGTAAATACTGGTGAGAATTTAAAAAATAGCAATTTTCCAGCAGTTATCCGTAAAGAGCATATCCAATCTTGTGGATCCAACTCAATCCCCACGATCGCTATCAAAGAGTTATTTTCGGTTCCACCTCCGAACTATTCGCCACCTCAATAACCAATCTACTTTTCTTGATTTCATCCTCATCAAGAATTAGTTTCTGTAACTAATTCATAACTTTTAAATTACTATTTCATAAATGATTGATTTACCTTGAGTTATTTACGAGAGGGATATGACATACTCCCCCCCTTAACAAGAACACCGTCCTCGGTGTTCATCTCTCATTGGGAACTTGAGATTTTACTCATGGTATAATCATCTAAACTGCACAAAAAGTGATCCTTCCTCTTTAAAATCAAAGATCTCATTCCAAGAAATGACAACAACAAAATAGTAATGATATAATCATAAGAAAGATCAATATTGATAAGCATTCATAACTGCAAAAATATGCAAGTTCTAATTGCCAACACTTGGCCCTTATTCAAATTCAAAAACCAAACTCTATATCAACTTACCATTACTTACCATCTACTCTTGAAAATCATGAGCACTTCCGCATAAGCATTTTAATCGTGGTTGGACAACCCATCAACCCTCCATGGTAAGTAATCTTGTAATGTATGACAAACAAATTCAATCGCATTAGTCACAATATTCTGAGTCAAATGAGATACTTTTAACTATCAATCAATTGTGCAATGTTAGATGATTTTTAAATCACAATAATTTTACAAGTACATTGAAGAGATCATCATTGCTCCACAAGCACACTGAATTAACTCTCACTAAGGACATCCACAGAGTACTTCTAAAAGTACCAAAAGAGCACCTAGCTCTCTAATCATCAAAACAGTCAATCACTGCATCAAGTAAAAGTTGTCTTAGCCCCTACTAAGACGTTCACAAGATTAATAATACGATTAAGGAATTAGAATTTCCAATAACTCCTTATTGAGCACTAAGCTCATTTCCTCTTAAATGTGCATAACATATTTTACACAACTATATATATATAGAATTCATTTTTAACATAACATATAGTTGATTGATTAATTTCTTTAGCTATGAGAACCACAATAGGCTAAAGAATTCCCAACCCATGGAAACTGGTTTCCACAACCAGATCGAGTCATTTCCACATCCAGACAGTTTCTTTGATAGAGACCTTACCAGGTCTAACATGGAATTCCACTGGCCAACCAGATCAAGAATTCCAATGACCACATAAACTCTTTTCCCTTATTGAGATAATTTATCTCTACGGAGAGGAAATCCGGGCAGACAAGTACCATTAACCCCTCCGGGCAGGTAACTGCCATCAACCCAAATCTGGGTAGACAAGTACCATCAACCCCTCTGGGCAAGTAACTGCCATCAACCCAAATCTGGGCAGACAAGTACCATCAACCTCTCTGGGTAGGTAACTGCCATCAACCCAAGGTATTCTAGCATTTCACAACTATTTGCAACTGTCTGGCATGTTAAATTTCTCTTTTATCACTATCCCCAAAGTAATTTACATAATGAACCATATAATCATTATCGTTAACAAAACAAATATGCATGTATACCATGCATCTACACTTAACCCTCAACATGGGTCCACAACATCTAGATCGTTAGGAAACACAACTAACATACATGTTGTATGCATTCTGATTTCCAAATAACACAATTAGGCATATCATATAACATTATTCTTTCTCATTTATGATTGCAATTCTCATTGCAAGATTTTACGTGACAAGTTTTCTTGTTGCCATTAAGCTACCACTACTTAATCCCATTAGCAACATTAGTTATACATATGCATCCTTTTACAAGTATTCACTTCCCTAATATTTTTTAGTTTGTAGCACAATACTATCATGCATAAAAGTATATGCAATATTCATTACTATATAGATGTCAACAATAGTTGAGCTAACAATCTAAACATTTCCAATTTCCCACAATGTATTTCCATCAACAAACCGATACAAGAAGTAACTACCATATTCACTTGTTTGTGAATTGTGATAAGCTGAAATCAAATTCAATTCACACACATAAGTGTTATTAGTTAGTCAAACACCACTAACCAATCACAACTACCAATCATCTTAATGAAACCATGGCAAAACTTAATCAAAATTAGTTATGACAATCAAGTCTCGCTACTTGACTCATTGCATATTTTCAATATCTAAAGGGGTTCTTATAATGTCCTTTTAAAACAATTTGTCATCCTATTCAAGGATGTTCCCCATAATTGATATTCATGCATTGGCTCATTAAGTTTCGTTCATTGTAACTTCAATCTTGTTTAATAAATGCATCATTGTTATTACAATATTTGCAAATCAAAAGTGGGTAGTTGATTGTCACTTTCCTCAATGAGTGTTCAATATTGTTCATAAGTGTAATGAGTGTTCAATATTGTTCTTAAGTGTGACAAAAGTTCTATTGTCTTGTATCCTCATCAGGAATCCAATGTCATGAACATAGTTATGTAGCAACTTTATTGCTTACTACTCAAAGCAGTTATAAACACGAATCACACATATCATGCCGAAAGTAGTGTACTACATAAATCAATATGTGAATGGTTAAACTCATACCTGAGTTAATGTCCCACCGACAACGTACCTCAATTTCCTTTCTGCTTACCAATTTCCAAAGGCGCCAGTGTTGCAACCTTTAGCTCTGATACCACTTGTCACATACCCCGGTAACCTCGCATGTAAAAGCAGGGAGTTAGAATTTTTTTATACAATCCAATTCACAACTCCTCGATTCATCATTAACCATTAGATATAATGTTCATTAGTACATCAAGTAAATTGCAATAAAAGACAGTAAGTTGTATAACCATTAACCACCACTTTGGTAGTGTAATAACATAAACTGTCTCATGAATCCTTGCATCCATTTCATGATTTCCTTCACCATATTAATTAATCTCATACTTTGTTGGGTCCCTATAATACTAGTGATTACCCCATTACTATTGTAGTTATACCCCTTATTAATATTGTTGTGCCCCTATTTCCCCCATATTTTTATTACTGTGCCCCATAGAATCCCTCTATTGTTATTTTTGTGGCTTTATATTATTATTATTAGGTCGGCTGGTTTATATTGTGACTCCTTAGACTCCTTATATATAGAAAGGGAGGTTTTGTCATTTGAATCATTCAGGAATTGTTCATTTATGTTAATTGTAAAGGAGGGTTTCCCCCTCGAAGAGGCTGAATTCTAAGGCGTTGTATTTTCTATCTTTTCTTGCGCTGGTTTCATAACATTTGGTATCAGAGCTTTGGATTCTAGGGTTTCGCTGCTCCAAACAGCTCATCGTGGAATTTTCGCTATAATTTTTTTTTTTTTCTGTGACGTTTTAGAAGTCGCAAAAAAAACCCATTTGAGAAGAAATTTCTCTGAATCTTGGGTCCAAATTTCAGAGCTTTTCGCGCTATATTTGCGGAGATATGATCTGAGGAAGTTGGTCTTTTTGCAGACTCCTGAATTACATTCCAAACAGGTGACCTGGGGAAAATCGTCATAACTTTCTCTCTGGGGATAGGATTGAAATTTCGTAAGAAGGTAAAAAAAGAGGACGGAATATAGTTTCTTGTATGCATTTTCCAGATCCAAAGGTAGAAACAGTGTCTCGTGGCACGTCGTACATGTTCGCTCTACTGAACTAGTCTATAATCAAGTCACTGTGGGAGATTTCACATAACTCTTCCTTGGAGAATCTAATTTGGGTCAGACTTGTGGCATTGGAAAGAGGACACAGAGAGCTACTACAGCTCACAAATTCAGAACTAGATGATCGAAAAGTTCAGAGATACATTAGAGGCAATATCGAGCTCCTACAAAGTGAAAAAAGGAGTGTAGATTTTCTTAAATTTTTGCTTAAGCTTGGTTTAATTTATTTTGAAGGAATTCAAAGGGCATAGTAGAGCATTATTATCGGTAACTGATGCCCCGAGGAAAGAAAATGCAAACACCTAGTAAGGAACCTGAAAACTCTAGCATGACTCATGAAGAAGAGGAAGAAATGCTACATGATATATCAAAATTACAAGACCAAGTGCAA
>APFE031531561.1:0-15099 GCA_000404065.3 Pinus taeda
GTGTCCGTTTTAAGGGGAGGGGAGATGCCTGGAAAATTTACCATGTCACTTTTATTTATGTATTAGGTTACAAATATTCAATTACTTGTGATTAAAATATTGTTTTCATTTCTAATAATGAAATGAAAAAGTTATGTTTGGTATATTATTCCTCTTAGAAATATCTTAAATGCTAACATGGCAGATTAGCCTCTAACTAACCAACAAATAGTAAAAGTTATTTATGCCCGAAGGGGAACAATAAGAGACAAATAAAAATCCTATGTTTGTCATTATATTGAGGTATTTTCTTGGGAGGAGGGCAAGAAACATATATATATTTGTGTGTGTGTGTGACATAAAATATAGAGCATAAGAAAATTTAAAATGATGGAGAGAAATTTTATGTGGTGGAATTTGTACAGTGAACTATGGGAGTTAAAAATAGTTACCATGGAAAGTGATTACTAGCACAAGAGAAAGACACGTTAACCTAAAGAAAATTTAGTAGTATGTTGCTAAAGGTTGAGGAGGTGAAACAAAATTATAATTACTTCTACCTAGTTTTCTAATACTTAGAGGAAGATATCGGGGAGGAACTAATAAAGGAAGTTGGGTCAAGACTCGGAGTAATGTGGAAACCCTTAACGTATTTCTGGAAAGGATTTAGAAAAGTATAAAATTCATTGAACTAGTTTAGTGTAAAATACGTGGTTATTAAATTTATACTATAAATGTTAATATTTTACATATATTAGTGCATGTGTGTGTCACTAGAAATATTTTGTGCTAAATTTGATTGAAGAATATTCAAAGATATATAATATTGGCTAACTGGGTTTTGTAGGAAATAAAAATGAGGAACAAGTTCAGGATGGAATACTTGTGGTTACAAGTGAAAGAAAAAGGGTACTTAGAAAAACCTAGAAAAGGATTTCTATGTAGTCTAAAATAAATAAATTTAAAATACCTCTAAGGATTTAAACATTTCCTATATTATTATGTTAGGCAATAATACAAAATATATAGATATGTTTAAGGTATAAGATTGGTGTTTGTATATGAAACTATCGTGGAAATTTTGGAATTATCTATATAGTAATTAGATGTTAATAATTGTGAGTGTTTCTTTTTTACTTGTGCAAAAGATTCACTATAAACCAAAATATTGATATTGATAAATATGTCCTTATATTTTACATATGGTACATAATTTTTTCAGAAAGAAGAATAGATGCTATAAAAAATAAATAAATAAGTAAAATGTGAAAGGTTAGTATCGATCCGAGGAAATCATTTTAGATATTGCAACTACATACAGATTTGAAGCAATTTAACTTGATTCGTACAAACTACATTCTGCACGTACATTTCTAAAAAGTCCCTCATGTACTAGTTATGACCGAGGATCTTACAAAGATAAACAATTAAATAAATATTTGATAATAAAATAAAATTCGAAGCTCTAATAGATGAGTAACCATGTACGTGCATGAGAAATAAGCTAAAAAACAATCGACATTAGAACAATGTTGTGGAACATTCAAAATAATAATTGTATATAGAGTATATATACATAATAAAGTGTATATAGGAATCATAAATGTGATTAAAAGGGATCGAGAACCCTGTATCACATAAAAAAAAATATATGGTGTACTCGAGTACCTAAGGAGAAAATCTGTGAGGACGTATAGAACACTTATGATATATATATCTATATGTGTGTGTGTTAATTGTAGTTATCCTCGCTCGTTGATAGTAATAGTTAGGATTCCTTTCCACAAAATTAAAGAAGAGCAAGTGATATGATGGATATCAATAGTATTAACTATATATTTTATATGAAATACATAGTTTTGTACATCTAAGCTAACAATAAGATATAAAAATATATATATCAACAATATAACTCGGGTATAAATATGTCCAATATAGTATTATCTAGTTTGCATGAGTAATATTGGATTTCATGAGTGATTAAAACTTGTAAATGAATTAATTCAAATTCTTCACTTAAAGGTCTCTTCATGAAGGGAAACAAAAAAACAGAAAAACTGGCTATAACAATAGAATGGTTGGTATGAACCATTGACATGTAGGGTTGTGTAAAGGTTAATTGTAATGTTTCTTCCATGTGTTGAGAGTTGGATTTTCAAAAAAGAAACTTTTGTTATTTCCATGAGGAGAGGAATTTCCATGATTGATCATTCAATAATTAAAAATTTAGTGTATGTCAATTTAATGATGGAGACTTTTCCCAAACAAGTTACACTAGAATGAGCTATTATTTGGGGGACAAACCGTGGCTAGTAATATTTAAAGAAGAAAAAATGATAAGACAAGTAATTCAAAACTACAGTAGAATTTTTCATTAATTTTTTTGCAAACCATTGAAATGTTGGTAAGTTGCGACAAAATATAATAATATCTCGTAATTGAAAATATATTAGTCGTGGAAATAGCATAGTGAGTATTGTATTTTAGACTTTTAAGTTGAAAGCGACATGATTTGGATATTTCAAGACATCAAATAAGCATGGAAGCACTTCAAAATAGTGGTACTCATGCTAAGGAAGATATTAAATCTACCCAAAATTTACATATTGTAAATTAAAAAAGATTAGACTTAATATTAATAACATGAAAATTTACTATAAAATAAGTGTAGTAGACCATAAAATATAGAAAAACAAAGTCTAAATAGCTCTTGAATTTCCTATACATAATAGATGCATAGGGCATTAGATCATCATGAATTATAAACTTATATCATACAATCATTTTATGGTTTTCTAATTGGTTTATTTTATAACTAGTTCACAATATAAAAGAGTTGAGTTTTCTTGAGATAAAAAATGACAAGAAAATGTAATTTTTTGAAATTATTCCTAAATGTAACTTTGATATCAAAATATTTGATCTTTGTTGATATAACACGATGAACAAGAAGGATGCAGGAAAGATTCCCTAGAGGAGACTAACAAACTTGTTTTAACATGACCTTTTCCAATTGTTGTGTTTTCTTTAAAAAAAAGCCTTTGAAAAGATTCCATAAGATGATGAATGACAATATTGACATGTGAAAAAATATATGAAATAATGAGATGTTAGCTGCTAAAATATTGAATGTACATGCATATGTACACCAAGAAGTCTATGGTGTTAACATGAGTTACAGGATTAATAGTGGATTATTGTAAAATAGTGACTAGGAATAGGTGGACAACTACTTGCGGAGCGAATGAAATTGTTGTATGAACCTTAAAAATACCAAAATTCCGAAAATGAGTGTGTTTATGGGAAATAAACATAAATAAAACCTATTCCTAGTTTATACATGTTGTACCATCATGTTCAATACAGTAAGTAACAATGTGATGCCAGTCAATAGTTCTCCAGATTAATGTTTTAGTTTTTAAATGCTGGATATGACTCTTTGACTATAGGCACACTTGAAATATTGTTGAAGGGTTGATTAGATGCATACTATGAGTATGTGATTTTAAGATTATAGGAGTAAATGATTATGTTTAAGATATTTGTACTAACATGATGTGTGCTAACACAGTCGATGTGGAAAGAAATATAGGGGAGGGACAACCTAGTTGTTGCATAGAGAAAAGTGCATATAACCCATAGACATCTTAACTAACAATTTGCAATGCAAAGAAGGATGGAAACTCTAGGAAGGGAGTTACTGAGGAATTTATAAATGAGGTGTTTATGGGGGGGAAGAAGAAGAAAAATGTATGTTGCATGATTTATTTGTTGCAAATTTTTCTTGTTGTCCTTTTTTCATCTTGAGCATCACCATGTAGTTCCTTGTTTTTCCCTTGTATTGTTACATTCTTTTCATTGTCTTTGTATTTTATGTTTTGGTTTTGATGGGTTTCTAGGTGTTATGAAGGAAAAACAGGAACAAAAAATTAATAGAAGAGGTCAGTAATAAATCCAAACCCAAAATGAAAAACCTTGGTAAAACCTTATGAATGAAATAAATGATGAAAAGGTAACAAAGGAAAACAATAAAATAACTAAATAGGCATCAATTGTCCCACTTGAGCAAAAAAGAAAAAATTGTGGTGACATAACAATCATGAAAATGGCATAAAAAGTAAGTTTCCCTAAACATTAAAAATGCATGGTTAATGTATATTTAATATTACGAAATCATGATAAAAGCATAATGATATTATCAGATGTGACAAACAATTGACATTATAGCCATGAAAATACAGAAAAATGAAGTTTTGTCGAATTTTAGTAATGCATGCTTATTTTTTATTTGATATTGTGAGATCATGATAAAATATAATTTTTATATGGAAGCCTCACTTCTGAGAACAAAAATGAAATCCATAGATCTATAGGTATAATGTAGAACAATAGAGGACAAAAGATCAATGTTTTCCTTAGAAAAATTACACTATGAAAATAGACCTATCTGGAATATCTAGTAAGTGTTTCTCTTCTCTTTGTTTGTAAGCTCCAATTTTAGCTCCACACGATATAAATGGAACATACAACAATGAATAAAAAAACTAAAGGAACTACAATATCCATATAACATAATCTGATATCTCTATTCACTGAGTCAACATGGTATCGAAATAAAACAACATAAGAATAACATAAGTATAGGAAAATAATATTCTTCTATATTAAGAAATAATGAAGAGAGTTACAACCGTATAGATAATTTTACTTGTAGATGACTCCCCAATTAACTTGTACTTCCTTGTGAGCAAGAAAACCTTCACACTCAACCCTAATGAATATGGATAGTTATTACTTAAGCTCAAACAAGCAACACGAGAGTACTAGCAATCTCGAAAAGCCAATCCAGTAATCTCCAAAAGACAAACGATGCTTCAGATCCACTTATGAGGGAGGAAAAGCTTAAGGGATAAGAGATAATATCAATAGAGTAGGATAAAATAGGAATTTGAGATATCTATCCATGGTAAATGCCTAAAATCGACTTAGAAGCTTATCGAAGGAGAATATCCGAAATTGTTTTTTAATTTTCCCAAAATTCTAGTATTAATGCACTTGGATAATGGAGAAACTTGTACTAATCAACGATGGTGCTTAGGTATGCAACTTGGACCGAATGCAAGTGGACATACATATAGGATGCATTGCACTTAAAAACATAATTTTTTATCAATAGACCCAAAAAATTCAACTTTTTAGAGAAATGATGCTTAGCGATTTTCAAAGGGATTATGAAAAAGTGTTCATGGGTGTTGATTCATCTAGGTTTTATGCCTTCAAGGTTGATGTGACAAAATAAATTTTAACAATAATGATGTTGTTGGATGTGATAAAGCATTAGTTGTGAGCCACCTCGTGTGGAAATGTAGGTAATTGATCCTTAAAATAGTTTTATCACTATGCGAATGGATAAAATAAGTCGGTAATTATCATGTTTGAGATTTTTTAGCAAGCACACTAATGAAATCCATGTTTCTTGGAATTCCTATTAGATAAGTGTGTAGGGGAACCTATTGCTTTATATTATTCTTTTTGATGCCTTTATATTGATAACTCTAACCCTTTTTTGGTGCATGAATGAAAATTAACAACATAGGCCTAACATATGTAGAGATATGTTGTAGTAGAAGATAAATTTTAATAAAAATAAGAGAGGGATAATTTCTTTAGGAATCGAGCCATTTCCTAGGTCAAAGTGACATTGAATCACTTTGGGCCTAAAGAGACCACCTCAAAAATGGGAGACGAAATGATCACATTTTTCCCTGTGTTGTTCGAAAGAGGAAACATGTCTAAAACATTGAGGATGGTGTCACTTTTAAGGAGACGAGAGATGTAATACCCCTGGAAATCTTACCATGTGACTTTTAATTACGTACTAGGTTAGAAAGATTCAATTACTTGTGGTGAAAATATTGTTTTTAGTTCTAATAATGAAATGAAAAAGTTATGTTTGTTATATTAGTCCTCTTAGAAATATATTAAATGCTAACATGGAAGATCAACCTCTAAGTAACCAACAAATAGTTGAAGTTAGTTATGCCCAAAGGGGAAGAATAATAAACAAAGAAAAATCCTACTTTTGTCATTATATTGAGGTTTTCTTCTTCAGAGGAAGACAAGAAACATATATATATTTGTGTGTGTTTGTGTGTGTGTGACATAAAATATAGAGCATAAGAAAATTTGCAAGGATGGGTAGAAAATTTATGTGGTGGAAGTTGTACAGGGAACTATCGGGGATAAAGAGAGTTACCCTGGGAAGTGATTAGTAGTGTGAGAGAAATATTGGTTAACCCAAAGAAAATTTAGTAGTATGTTGCTAAGGGTTACAAAAATATAATTACTTCTACCTAGTTTTCTAATACTTAGAGGAAGATATCAGGGAGGAACTAATAAAGGAAGTTTGGTCAAGACTTGGAGGAATGTAGAAACCCTTAACCTATTTTTGAAGGACTTAGAAAAGTATAAATCATTAAACTATAAAATATGTGGTTATTAAATTATTATATAAATATTAAATAGTTTAAATATATTAGTGTGTGTTTGTGCGATAGAAGTATTTTGTGCTAAATTTGAATGAAGAAATATTCAAAGATCTATAATATTGCTAATTGGGGTTTATAGGAAATAAAATCGAGGCACAAGTTTATGATGAAATACTTCTGGTTATGGGTGAAAGAAAAAGGGCACTTAGAAAAACCTAGAAAATGAGTTCTATGTAGCCTATAATAAATAAATCTAAAATACTTGTATGGATTTAAACATTTGATATCTTATTATGTTAAGCAATCATAAACAATAGATAGACATGTTTAAGATGTAATATTGGTGTTTGCATATGAAACTATCCTGGAAATTTTGGAATTATCTGCATAATAGTTCCATGTCAATAATTGTGAGCATTTATTTTTTATTTCTTCAATATTTTGACACATAAACTAAAAGATTAATATTCTAAATATGTCTTATATTTGACACATGGTACATAATTTTGAGGAATTAAATAGATGACATAAACGATAAACAATAAAAAATGTAAAAGTTACTATTGATGCCAAAGAAATAAATATTTAACTATTACACTAGATACAATTTCGAAGTGATTACTTGATTGATACAAAACTACCTTTGCACGTACATTTCTCATAAAGTCCTGATGTACTAGATGTTGACCGAGGATATTGGAAAGAGACACAATTAAGGTAATATTTGATGCTAAAATAAAATTCCAAGCCCTAATAGAACAGTAATCATGTACGCGCATGAGAAATGAGCTAAAAAATGATCGACGTTAAAACAATGTTGTGAAACATTCAAAATAATAATTGTATATAGAGTATATATACATAATAAAGTTTATATAGGAGTCATAAATGTGATTAAAATGGATAGAGAACCTTGCATCACATAAAACAAAATATATGGTGTATTCGAGTACCCGAGGAGGAAATATGTGAGGAGATATAAAACACTTATGATATATGTATGTGTTTTTGTGTGTGTTAGTTGTAGCTATCCTCACTGGTTGATATGAACGGTTAGGATCCTTTCTATAAAATTAAGCACCAACAAGTGAAATGATCAATAGTATTAATTGTATATTTTATATGAAATATATAGTTTTATACCTGTGAGATAATAATAAGTATTAAAATCTATATATAAACAATATAACTCATGTATGAATATGTCAAATACAGTATTATCCAGTTAGCACGAGTAAGCTTGGATTTCATGAATGATTAAAACTTGTAAAGGAATTACTTCAAATTCTTCACTTAAAGGTCTCCTCATGAAAGGAAACACAAAAATTGGTTATAACAATAGAATGGTTTATATGAACCATTAACATGGAAGGTTATATAAAGGCTAATTCCATTTGACAATGTTTCAAAATTGTAATGTTTCTTCCACGTGCCAAGAGTTGGATTTCGAAAAAAGAAACTTTTCTTATTTCCATGAGCAAAGGAATTTTCACGATTGATCATTCAATAATTAGAAATTTACTGTATGTGAATTTAATTACGAGGAATTTTCTTGAACAATTTACACTATAATATGATAAGATTTGGGGGACAAACCATGGCTAATAAGATTTAAAGAAGAAAAAAATGATAAGTAATTGAAAATTACAGTCAAATTGTTCATTATTTTTTTGTAAACCATTGAAATGTTGGTAAGTTGTGACAAAATTTAATAATATCCTGCAGATGAAAAGATATTAGTCTTGTAAATAGCATAGTGAGTAGTGTATTTGAGACTTTGAAGTTGAAAGCGACATGATTTGGTTATTTCAAGATGTCAAATAAGCATGGAAAAACTTCAGAATAGTGGTACATATGCTGAGGATGATATTAAATTTACCCAAAATTTAGGAATTGTAAATTAGTCAATATTAGACTTAATATTAAGAAGATGAAAATTTACTATAAAATACGTGTAATAGACCATAAAATAAAAGGATAAAAAAGTCTAAATAGTGCTTGAATTTCGTATACGTAATATATGCATAGGCATTAGATCATCATGATTTATAAACTTATATCATAGAACCATTTTATGGTTTGCTAATTGGGTTATTTTATAGCCACTTTACAATAAAAAAGAGTTAAGTTTTCTGGACACCAAAAATGACAATAAAATTTAATTGTTTGAAATGATTTCTAAATGAATCTTTGATATCAAAAGATTTGATCTTCGTTGATATAACAGGATGAACAAGAAGCATGCAGGAAAGATTCCATGAAGGAGACCATCAAACTTGCAAAAATAAAATGGTTGAATGGTACACCACTCTCATGGGGGTGGGGGGGGGTTGGGGGAGGGGGAGGGGAATTTTGTTTTAACATGACTATTTCCAATTGTTTTATTTTCTTAAAAAATGCCTTTCAAAATATTCCATAACACAATGAAAGACAATATAGACATGTGGAAAAAATTATGAAATGATGAGATGTTAGGTGCATAAAATATTGAATGTGCGTGCATAAGTACTCCAAGAAATCTATTGTATTAACATGAATTAAAAGATTAATAGTTGATTATGGTAAAAAAGTGTCTAGGAATAGGTGGACAAGTACTTGGGGAGCTAATGAAACTATGGTATGAACCTTAAAAATATCAAGATTCTCAAAATGAGTGTGTTTATGGGAAGTCAACATAAATAACACCTATGCCGATTTTATGCATGTTGTACCACCATGTTAAATACACTAAGTAATAGTGTGCTACCTATCAATAGTTCTCCAGATCAATATTTTATTTTTTAAATGCTAGATACGACTCTTTTACTATACGCAAATTTGAAATATTGTTGAACGGTTGATTAGATGCATAATGTGAGTATGTGATTTCAAGATTACAGAAGTAAGTGATTGTGTTTAAGATATTTCTACTAACACGATGTGTGATAACACAGTTGATGTGGAAAGGAATACACGGGGAGGGACACCCTAGTTCTTGCATTGAGAAAAGTGTATATAACACCTAGACACATTAAATAACAATTTGCAATGCAAAGAAGGATGGAAACTCGAGGAAGAGAGTTACTCAGGAATTTAGAAATGAGGTGTTTAATGGGGGGGTGGGAGAAGAAGAAAAATTTATGTTCCATGATTTTTCATTGCAATTTTTCTTGTTGTCCTTTTTTCATCTTGAGCATCACCATGTGGTTCTTTGTTGTTCCCTTGTAATATTACCCTGGCTTTCATTGTCTTTGTATTTTTTGTTTTGGTTGTGATGGTTTGTTGGGTGTTATGAAGGAAAAAGAGGAACAAAAACTTAATAGAAGAGATCAATAAAAAATCCCAACCCAAAATGAAAAACCTTGGTCAAACCTTATGAATGAAATAAATTATGAAAAGGTAACAAATGAAAACAATAAAATAACTAAACTAGGCATCAGTTGTCGCACTTGAAGGAAAAAGAAAACAATGGTGGTGACATAATGATCATGAAATTGGTATAAAAAGGAAGTTTCCCTAAAAATTAAAAATGCATTGCTAATGTATATGTAATTTTGTGAAATCATGATAAAAGCATAATGATGTTGTTGAATGTGACAAACCATTGACATCATAGCCTTGAAAATAACATAAAAATGAAGTTTTCTGGAAATTTAATAATGCATGCCTATTGTATATTTGATATTGTGAGATCATGATAAAATACATTTTTTATATCGAAGATTCACTTTTGCAAACAAAAATGATCTCCCTAGATCTAGGGGAATAATCTAGAACAAGATAGTAGAAAAGATCAATGTTTTCCTTAGAAAAATTAGACTATGAAATCAAAAATATCTGGAATATGTAGTAAGTCATTCTCTTCTCTTTGCTTGTAAGCTCCAATTTTAGCTCAACATGATATAAATGGAACCTGCATCAACGACTAAAACAACCAAAGGAACTACAATATCCACATGGCATAATCTGATATCTTATCACTGAGTCAACATGGAATTGAAATAAAACAACATAAGAATAACATAAGTATAGGAGAAAATATTATTTTTTATTAATAAATAAAGGAGAGAGTTACAACCATATAGATAATTTAGCTTTGTAGATGACTACCCAATTAACTTGTACTTCCTTGTCACAAAGAAAACCTTCACACTCAACCCTAATTAATATGGATAATGATTCCTTAAGC
The DNA here is from genome assembly GCA_000404065.3 of Pinus taeda. Classification (NCBI taxonomy): domain Eukaryota; kingdom Viridiplantae; phylum Streptophyta; class Pinopsida; order Pinales; family Pinaceae; genus Pinus; species Pinus taeda. The sequence continues at coordinate 10,636 of APFE031531561.1, forward strand.
TCAAAGAAGTAACATGAAGGCACCATCAATCTCCAAAAGCGAACCCAAACTCCATGGGAGGCAGTACAATTAAAAGGGAAGACATGGTAGTTTAGGATTTACCAATCTAGGCTTAAGATCCACTTATGAGGGAGGAGAATCTCAGGGGATAAGTCATAAGATCAATAGAGTAAGATTTGATAGGAATTTGATATATCTATCCATGGTAAATGGATAAACCACCTTAGAACATTATCGAAGGAGAATATTCGAAATTATTCTTTAATTTTCCCAAAATTCTGGTATCAATGCACCTGGATAATGGAGCAAACTACACTAATCAATGTTGGTGCTTAGGTATTCAACTCAAACCCAATGCAAGTGGACAAACATATAAGATGTTTTTCACCTAAAAACATCTTTTTTTATCAGATAAACCTAGAAAATTCAACTTTTTAGAGAAATGATGCTTAGGGATTTTCAAAGGGATTATGACAAAGTGTTCATGGATGTTGATTGATCTAGTTTTTCTGCCTTTTGGTTTGATGTGAAAAAATAAGCTGTCACAATAATGCTGTTATCGGATGTGACAAAGCATTAGTTGTGAGCTACCTTGTGTGGAAATGTAGCTAATTGATCCTTAAAATAGTTTTAACACTATGTGAATGGATAAAATAATTTGGTAATTATCACATTTGAGATTTTGTAGCAAATTCACTAATGAAATCCATGTTTCTTGGAATTCCTATTAGATAAGTGTGTAGTTGAACCTATTGCTTTATATTATTATTTATGATGTATTTATATTGATAATTCTAACCCTTGTTTGGTGCATGAATGAAAATGAACAACATATCCCTAACATATGTCGATATATGTCGGAATTGAATATGAATTTGGATAAAAAAGAGAGGGGCAATTTCTTTAGGAATCAAGACATTACCTAGGTTAAAGTGACATGGAATCACTTTGGGCCTATGGAGGCTAGCTCGGAAATGGAAGATGAAATGATCATTTTTTTCCTCTGTTGTTCCAAAGAGAAAATGAGTCTAAAGCATTGAGGATGCTGTCCCTTTTAAGGCGAGGGGAGAAGTAATACCCTTGGAAAACATACCATGCGACCTTTATTTATGTGTTGGGTTAGAAAGATTCAATTACTTGTGATTAAGAATATTTTTTTCATTTCTAATAATGAAATTGAAAAGTTATGTTTGGTATATTAGTCCTCGTAGAAATATATTAAACCCTAACATGGAAAATTAACCTATAACTAACAAACAAATAGTTGAAGTTAGGTATGCTGAAAGGGGAAGAATAAGAAACAAAGAAAATTCCTACTTTTTTCATTAGATTGAGGTTTCCTCTCGAGAGGAGGGCAAGAAAAATATAAATATTTGTGTGTGCATGTGTGACATAAAATATAGAGCATTTTATGTGGTGGAATTTGTACAGAGAACTACGGGAGATAAAGATAGTTACCTTAGAAAGTGATTACTAGTGTGAGAGAAAGATTGGTGAACCCAAAGAAAAATTAGTAGTATGTTGCTAAGGATTGAGGAGGTGAAACAAAATTAGAATAACATCTACCCAGTTTTCTAATAGTTAGAGGAAGATATAAGGGAGGAACTAATTATGGAAGTGGGGTTAAGACTGGGAGGAATTTGGAAACCCTTAACCTATTTCTGAAATGATTTAGAAAGTATGGAATTCATTGAACTAGTTTTGTGTAAAATATGTTGTTATTATATTTATACTATAAATGTTAATAGTTTAAATATATTAGTGTGTTTGTGTGTGAGTAGAAATATTTTGTGCTAAATTTGAATGAAGAATATCTAGAGATCTATAATATTGGATAACTGATTTTTGTAGGAAATAAAAATCAGGCACATGTTTAGAATGAAATACTTGTTGTTAGAGGTGGAAGAAAAAGGGTATTTAGAAAAAAACTAGAAAAGGAGTTATATCTAATCTATAATAAATAAATTTAAAACACCTCTAAGGATTTAAACAATATGAAAGTACAAAATAGTATGGGAAAAAACATGTTTTTTTCTTGAAAGAAGAATTCTAAACACTACATCAATAAATAATTGCATTTAGAACTATTGTAATAATAAGATTTAAGTTTTATGTTTAGGTTAGAATGTAAGACTGTAAGAGAGAACACTCTCTTAATTCCTATAATGTAGTCTTGACCCATGGGAGATTAAGACTCAGAAAAACCATAGTAGTATTAATATAGGAACATAGGTTTCTATACTAATTAAATATCTAATGCATTTTTTGTGTCTATGTATGCACATAGTTGTCATAAGAATAATTAGACAATTCCTTTTGCTAAGAAAAACAAATTCACATACAAAAGTAGAAAATTCTTGACAATACGAAAATGATTATCAATGCAAAAGAATAAATTACATGTACATTTATAGGAAAAACTAGAATGTTGAGAAAGAATTCTAAAGAAATTGTTATTTTAAATAAGTAGAATAAAGAATTGTACCAAAACAAGATAACTCATTGTTACAGTAAAAATTCCTAAGAACATTTTAGGACTAATTTGTAATTGTAAATACAAATTATTACTAACAATTATGAGGCAAGTAATGATTCCTTCCATCTGAACTAAATGTCCTTGGTGGAAATGGAAAACGCAAGAAATAAAACGGACCTTATAACATTAATAGAAACATGGTGCAATACTCACAAAAGTGTATTATACATACATTTCACAATTATAACAATATTATTTTAAGATCATAAGGACCAATGAGCTATGTATCATACGAGGTATTATAATATATATATCTATACATAATATATATATATATATATATATAATAGTATATTTATATAATAATATATATATCTATATAATATAGATATAGATAAACAAGTTTTGGCTTCAAGCCATAGCAACCCCTCTAGCATGCAACCATGATGGAACTAAAGAAGAAAAGAAGAAACTTTGGTATGCAAATGATGAGAGAAATAAAATGTTGTGGCTTGTGATTTTTGTATTATGAGCAGAACCTTCCATTTCATCATGGCCAATTTGGGACCTGTCTATAATGGTTGAAGTCAGGCGAGGCAAAAAACAAAAATACAAGTTGTGGCAACTGACATAACCTAGAAAATACCTAGAGGCATGGAAAATTTTAGGGGCTATGTTCACCGAGTGGGCAAATTTTCCATTATTTTTGCACAAAAAATATTCACCAATTTCAAATTTTTATAAAAGATGATTCACCCAAATTTTAGAACACAAAATTATTTTACCTTAAAAATCATCAACATTGTAAAGAGACTACATATAAAATCATTATAAACTTGAATAATTTTACAAATATATATATAAATATTTTATAGTTTGCTTAAGAAAGGATTAGTGAGATTTGCCAATGTTTTTAAACTTCAAGAAAACTTTCCATCCTTAAAATTTTCTTTGCCTAGAGGTAATGAGAACCTAAAATTGTTATTTGATGACCCATGAAGACTTAACTTTTGAAATAAATTTTCCTCCCACAAACTATGACAGAGCTTATCATTTTTTATGAAACCAATCAACAAAACATAAGAAAAGTTAGATCAACAACTTCAAAATAAGCCCCTTCTAGGTGCCAACCTCCTCTACATCAAGTAAATGAAAAACTATTGGATGATAAAAATGACAAGGCCTCCTTTGTATAGATAGGAATTTAAAGGGTCATAATATACTTAGGATATACATAACAATAATAATGTAAGGGTGCAATAATAACAATAGTGGGCTTCTATGAGGTAAAACAATAACAATATGGGGGAAACATTTGTAATATAGGGACGTACAATGGCCCTCTCCTTCAAATAAGTATTGCTATCAATGATTGTTTTGTTCTAGATGATTATGTATAAAATATTCATATTGTTATTTGGAATCTTCCATGGATAAGTTCTTCCACTTAATGAGATATTCTGAAATTGGTTGAATTCATAACTATTGGATTCTTGTTTCTACGATTACTTCAGACTCTGATATGATTTTGCCTACCTCATCAAGTTTTGGAAATATATTTTGAACTGGAAGTTTTTCACCTATAACCTTATTCAAATATTTAACATGGAAAAGTCGATGTATTCTTGAAGATGTAGGTAGCTCCAATTTGTATGCCATAGTAACAATATTTTTCAATACCTTATAAGGGCCATATTACTTGCATGCAAATTTATTATCCTTCTTAGCTTGTTTGACTGGCATTTTCTTGTATGGTTGAAGTTGTAAAAATACTCAATCTCCCATGTCAAAACTTCTTGCAATGCGATATTGATATGCTTGTTTCTTCATTTGATTTTGTGTTAGACTCAAATTATCCTTTACGAGTTGGAGAGATAATTTTTAATTCTCAATGTGATCTCCAACTGCTTGAACCTTAGCACCGTCTCTTAGAGATGACATGATAGACGGTGGATGATATATGTAAAGTGCCATAAGTGTGGTCATTT
>APFE031531570.1:0-13763 GCA_000404065.3 Pinus taeda
ATTTAAGAAAATATATTCTTTGTATATCTAGTTTCCATTGGATTATTGGACTTACCCCATTTATTACTATTTCATTTTGTTGTTTAACTATAATTGTGGCATAAATCAAGACTTTGGCGTGTTTTGTTTCTATCATTTGCTGCAAATCTACAATTTTTAGCAGCCATTTATATTGTTAAGACTGTTTTTCATCCACATTCTTAGGTGATTTTTTTTCATACACCTTTGAGAATAAAACACTATAACAATAGGCATGCACATTCGAGAATGTTATGACAATATACAATTTTAAAACTATGAAAGAAGCTAATATCAAGATAAACTTTAGAATTGCACCAGAAAACCACATTTTAGATTAGAAAATTTTTACATTTCTGTGATATTCATATTAACATGTCTCACCAATACCCCAATAAGAATATGTCACTTTAATTTTTTATAAGCTTCAATAATTTTTGAGTGACTTTTTTCTCAAAACCCGAATAAAAATTATTTGGATGGCATATTTGAGTTGATATATATGTATAGTGAGCGCCTCGAGGTTTTGGAGGGCCTAAATCTGTTTATCCATTAAAAAAAATAATTTCAAGTCCACTTTTAGACTTGTTAAGCTTTTGGCGAGTATAGTGCTTCATAAACCACCAAGCTCTCACCATTGTCTTTAATGTGAGATACTCCACCCTTCTCGTTAATGTGATATTAATACCATGACCCTCCTACTTTTAATTAAGGAGACCAAAATCCTTCTATAAGAGGAGGGAATGGGAGGAAATAACTATGAATACTTGGTAATATGAAAGATGAATTAAAGTGAAAAATACCTTCCGAGAACAACAACAAGGGTTTTAACATAGGTATCAAACATTTCTTTTCGTGTAGGACTAGGGTCCTTGGGAAAATCCAGAGTGATTAGCTAATGCTTGCAGTCCCGTAGCTTCGACCATGATCTACAGTGGACTAAAATACGATGCCAAGGTGGACATGCCTATGCCTCAAAATTAGATAACTGGTCTTACCCGAAAATATGCTCCAACGATGATGGTTTTTTTTAATGTTTCCAAACTAGAAGAACACACATTTGTAAAGACAAAAGAAGATGAAGTTGATGTGGAAAATTCTCTCACAAAGCTCAAAGTGAATCAAAGATAGAAAACCATATATTTTTCTCTTCAAATGATCAATATTTTCTACCAATTTGGTGTCTAGAGTATCTTCCCTTTTATGCCCAACCTAATCTAGCCATTCATTAACCTTTTTAAGTTGAGATAACATTGCTTCAATTTTGCTGTTATCATGCTGCAACTAATTTTCAACTGTAGAGGCATTGTCAAAATCTGTGTTTTCCACATGAAACCCAACTTCCAGTACATCCTCTATAAATTTCAAAAACCAACTCTTTGCTTCCTATTTAAGATTCCTAGCTAGATCCATTGTCTCATTTACTCCATTTCGTTTTATCCATTCATTGTTTGTACCTTTTAAAGGTGGTTCTAAAGAAAATTTAATCACAACTTTTATGTTTTGGGGTTTTAGAGGTGTGCTAAGAGACGATGCTTCATTTCACTGGTCACTAAAGGAACAATTGATCCAAAATCTCCCTTATAAAAAATACTATGTCTTCTATCATTATTTATCGAAGCTACAGATGAAAATGCAACCCTTGCTGAACTTTGATATCAGGGGAAATATGAGTGGACCTTCTGGAAGACACAGAGTACGAAAAAGCTTGATTCTTAAATGATTGTGCAGCGAAAGGATCCTTTGATGTTATAATCTACTGGTTGTTTTGAAGGACTACATTTGACATCCCTTTGTTTGGGGAGTTCTTTAGAGAATAGTTAAATCCATATTTGTTGAATATGGATATGGATGCCAAGTCTGTTGCTAATGAAACACCAATTCATTAAGCTGCACTCTTCTCTTTTTCTATCGAAATATAAAGAAAGTCATTGACCAATCCATTAGTATGTGGAATGTACTTATCTTTATCTGCAGTCGTGGTTGTAGCTACGGATTCACCAACAATCAATGATTTTAAAAATGTTGGATGGATCTCAAAGAACCTATCAATTGAAGGATGGGGATTATTCGTCTTAGAAAAAGAGCACATCTCATAAAACATACTCAATCCACAAATGATAGCTTCAGCAGTAGAGGTTTCTTGCAACACTTTTGTTGCAGCTATGAAATCAATGTTGCATCTTTTTAAAGCCTCATATCCAAGTTCATACAGGTTCATAGAAATAGAATCCCAAGGGACACTTCCATCTATCCATTTCTTATCATGAACCATAATTTGTGGTATATTGTGGCTTGAATTATCAACTGAAGCTCTCTTGGATGGTGATAAACTTGAAGATTTTTCTATAACTACAACCCAAGAATGTTCAGATACATCCTTTATACCAATATGTTCTTGCTTCAATTGTGCTTATACTTTAGTATCGCTTAAGCTACGAGAGAGAGAATCGTGAGTGAACAATTTTGATTTAAGGTCGACTTTTTTCTTGGTGGAACACTTCTCCTTTTGATCCTTCTGCTCCTTTTGTACCAAGATGGGTTCTTCCTACCTTTTACGCAAGGCCTTAGCATTCGCAAACTCATTTGTCATCGCCCTTGATCCACTAACCACCATTTTCTTCTTACTAGAATCCCTGATAGATGCAAACAATTTACAACCAGAAAGCCTTCTCAGAGGATAATTTGAAGTCTCGTTTAGAGCCACAAGTTTCTGAGGGCGAGCTTGCAAGTAGAAGTCTCCACTTCGAGACTTTGCCCTGAGAGGTTTCATTCTCTAGAGGACACATAGGTGAAGAAGGATATCACTGACATGGGTAACTGTGAAGAAGTACTCAGTAAAGCACTAAACATGGTAGGATTAGAGCTTTGAGTGCTTTAGATGTCACTAGTAGCTGCGAGGTTTGAGACATATGTTAATTTTTAAATGGAGGGAACAATTTTTGTTCACTCAAAGCCGACAAAGAAAATGAATTTTGGCATAATTAATTAATTAATATAAAATAATATAAATTTAATTATTATATATAAAATAATATCTAAAATCAATTAATTTGTTGGAATTAGTTTTATTCACACTTCCCTTTTTAATCACTAGTACCTTATTCTAAGTGTATTTTTTCTTCCTATCTTAAATGAGATGTCTTACACATGTTTCATACAATATTTAAGTTATTTATTCTAATTCATTACATAAGCTCTCTCAATTTTATTTATTAACTTCCTACTTTAGTTTCTTTTTTGTAATTATTTAGAATCTTATTAAATTGCCAAATCATTAAATCTTTATTCATTTTGTTTAAGTTTAAATTCAATATTCATTTTATTAATATCGAGGGTTCCAATTCATCTATGTTATTTACTAATTACCTCTCATATGTCCAAGAACACACAATTAGTTTCCTTTAAGGTACCTAGGAATAGTTGTGGGGAACACTAATGCAACAATGGAGACAATGACTAACCCTAGGGTTTCCCTTATTGAGAGACTAATGGTCGGTAAGGTTTAAAGTGCTTATATTAATGTGTGCCACTCATTTGTATCTCGTTAGGGGCTAAGTTTATAATTCAACCCTAATGGCATCATGTAACTTCAATGTGACAATGGCTTGCACTTTCCATCCTAATACACAACTTGAATGCTAGTGAGTGGAACAACAAAAATTGTTTCACTCCTCAAAAGAAATACAATTCACTAAGTACAACCTATTATTCACATGTTAGTCATTGCCAATCTAAAGTCATATTTCTAAATTTATTATTGAAATCATTACTACTTTATAATGATATTTAATAATAATAATTCAAATTCAAATTTAAATTACTCCCCAATCCAACCATAATCTATACTTAATTTTGTCACTATGATAGTCCCCATCACAATTAATAGATCAATGATAACATATGATATGGAATAATTAATCACCATAAAACTTTATGCGTAATAAGTTATTATAAGATCAATAAATATCTATCTATAATAACTCACTCATTAATCTCTAATAACTCACTCATTAATTGACAACTATCCTAACCATCAAATAAGCATAAAATTATCAACATTGCATTATGTAAACATGCAAATCATCATTATTTGTTTTCCTTAAAAAAATAATATATCAATCAAAGTAAAAGTCGATTTAAAGTATGAATCTCTATATAGAGAGTCTCATGCTTTAATTGAACTTTTAGTTTGACTGGTATTTAACATTGAACAAATAATTATTTTCAAAGAGAAGAATGTTACTCAATGTTATGATATATAATATTTATTATTATAATATATATTTTAAATTTTATAAATTTTAAAGTGACTTTGTACTTTATTTTATTTTTTTATATTAATAATATTGTTTTTATGCGGGCAGAACAACAACGGAAGCGCGGGCGACTAGGGTTGCAATTTTCTAAAGGGGATTTTCTCCATTGATGAATGCAGAGGAGGGAGCTCCACTCCCTCCTACAAGGAGGCAATGGCCAACAAGGGCAAGAAACCTCGAGAAACAAGCAGAAGTAACACTAAGGAAGGAAGAAGAAACATGGAAGAGGAAACAACAAGCACCAAATCAAAGGAGAATGATGGCACAAAAGACAAGGAGGAAAATGACAAAAAACAAGGAACAAAAGACAAGAATCAAAAGGGACCGTGCAAACCCAAAGCTGAAATCATTCCTAGAGTAGTTTTAAATGATCCAACGCTATAGGCGCACAAGGAACACATGCAAACTTATGCAATCATATGTAAATTCATGGGAATATGGCCCACTGAAAAGGCTTTACAAACATGGATCAGATACCACAGGAAGCCTAAAGGAAGCATTGATCTTCATCTAGGTTCCAAGGGATTCTTCACTGTGGTTTTCACTAACATTGAAGATAAAGACAACATGTTTGAAGGCGGGCCCTACTTCTATGCAGCAGTAGGGCTCTATATGTAGTCGTCGATGATGAACTTCGTACCAGAGCGGGAAACTTTTACTTCAGCCCCGGTTTGGGTAAGACTCTATTCTCTACCTCTTTATTATTGACAAATAGAATCGCTAGTTGCCATAGGCAATAAATTAGGAAGGTTTATCAAAACTTATGAAGCCACAAGGAGGGGAAAACATACCTCCTTTGCTAGGATCTGTGTAGAGATGGATCTATCCGGAGCTCTTCTGGATGAGGTCATCTTGGAGGTCTTTTATAATGAATGGGTGTAGAAAATCGATTACATATTCCATTTAGATGTCATAAATGTCATGAACATGGGTACCTTCTAAGAGACTGCCCTCTCAGTAAAGTAGAGAACAAAAGAAAATCTTACACAATGAAAGACACAGACAGCTTTCACAAAGTAGTTCATAAAGGAAAAAGTGGTAAAAAAGGGCCAAATAAATACCAAAGTGAAGGACAAAAAGGTTAGGCCAAATGAGTTCTAAGTTCTTGAAGAGGAGGAAGAAATATTAGTTGAAGATCAAGTAATGAATTATGGTTATGATAAGAAGGAGAAGGAAGAAGAATGTGATCAGGAACTGGTAAATGAAAAACAGAAAAGGATCATGATGAGAGAATCAAAGATGAAAATGGATCAGGAAATGACCCAGAGTGAGGTGGAAATGGAGGACAATGAGCTACAGGAGATTCTTGACAGAGAAACTTTGGATCTAGAAGGGTTCTTGAGTAAGGGAATAACTAGTGGGGTAGAATCTCTACCACAAGAAGATTGGAATCAAATAAAGTAGTTATTCTTATGGAAAACTCAGGCAAAGGGTTTGGAGGAAGTAAACAACATTGAAAGACAGGGTAATGAAGGAGTGAAAGTCGTAAAAATTACTCCAGGGTCCGAGAAATCTAGGAAGAAAAAGAGGTAGGAAAAAGCAGAAAGAGATACTGATGGAATGTGGTAAGATCATGGCAGACTCAGGTAAGATGAAAGATCTAACCAGTTACTCCTTTACCAATCTGTAATTATGAAGTTCACAACTTGGAATATCAGAGGTCTAGGCGGCAAGAGAAAACAGAGAATGATGAATAACAGAATGAAATAGGCAGCTCTGGATATAATTTTTGTCCAAGAAACAAAATGCTTCATTCAAAAATTAAGGCAAAGCCATAGTAAATGGCTCAGTAGATTTGAGCTTTTAGAAGTTAAAGAAAAAAATACAGCAGGGGGTATCCTCACCCTCTGAGATCCCCAAAAAATAGGAATAGTTGATGTGGAGGCAACAAGGAATTATTTATCAGTGATTATACAACCTATAGGAGACAGGGACACTTATCTAGTTACAAATGTTTATGGCCCTCAAAGGTTAGATGAAAAAATCAGGTTTATTGATTCCTTGGTGGATCTCAGGACTAGACATGCAAGGTTACCTTGGGTTATAGGAGGGGACTTCAATATGATTATATCTCTCTCGAAGAAAAAAGGGGGTACAAGAGCACTAAATAAAGATTCCTCAACCTTCCAAATCTTTTCAAAAAACATGAAGCTTGTTGATATTGAGACAAACAATGGCCTATGTACATGGAACAACAAAAGAGGAGAGGTTTCCTAGGTAGCTTCCAAGCTAGATAGATTCATGATCTCTGAGGATCTCATACTTCTAGATAAGAAAATAATAGCAAGAATTCTTCCTTTTGGTGGCTCAGATCACTGGCGAGTTCAAATGGAGATCAAGGGCATTGGCACCCCAAGAAACAAACCCTTCAGATTTGAAAATATTTGGCTTTCACACCCAGAATTCATCAACAACATTGAAAAATGGTGGTCGGAGGACTTGCAGATTCAAGGTTCAACTATGTTCCTGCTACACAAAAGATTAAAACACATCAAGCTGAAGCTAAAAGATTGGAACAAGAAGGAATTTGGCAATATTTTTTGCAAATAAGAAAATTGTGGAAAACAAAATTCTAGAGCTCAATCAAGCTTTGATCAAGGAAGGCTTTGATAAGGACAAACATGATCAAGCAGAGAAACATCATCAAGAATGGGAAAAGTTGTGTAAACGAGAGGAAATTTTTTGGAAACAAAAATCTAGGGTTCAATGGCTAAAAGAAGGAGAACGTAACACTAAATTTTTCCATAGATCCACCATTGCAAATAGAACTCACAATAAAATCTATTCGATCAAGGATGAGGAGGGCCACATTCATTAATCCCATGAGGAGATAGAAGCAGTGTTCGTAAAGCACTTTCATGATATCGCTGGGGAAAACTTTTTAGTAAGGGAACCTTTCATCAAGGACTTCACTAAACATATTCCTAAGTTTTTATCCAAAGAGGATAATTGTAATCTCAACAGATCTGTAACTAAAAAGGAGGTCAGCGAGGTCCTCAAGGAAATGAAAAATGGCAAGGCTCCAGGTCCGGATGGATTCAATGTGGATTTCTTTGAAGCCTATTGGAATATTGTCAAAAAGGATATTTTAGATGTAGTGGAAGATTCCAGGCTGAAAAAAACCATTTTAAAATCTTCCAATACCTCCTTCATCGCACTTATTCCAAAACAGGATAATGCTCAAACACCAGAAAGTTATAGGCCCATTGCTTTATGCAATGTAGTTTACAAGATAATTTCCAAGGTCATGGCCAACAAACTCAAACCCTTGCTGCCTTCGCTTGTCTCGGGGGAACAAACTGGTTATGTGGAAGGCAGACAAATTCTAGATAACGTCATTCAAGCTTACGAGGTGGTTCACTCGTTAACAAGTAATAAGAAAGCGGGTATGATCATGCAATTGGACATAGCCAAAGCATATGACAAAGTGAACATGATATAGATCAAGAAAGTGCTTACAACGTTTGGTTTTGATCATAATTGGGTCAGATTTGTCATGGCTCTGGTGACTTCATCCAACTTTTCAATTTTAGTTACTCTCCCTCTCTACTTTTTCTTCCTTCTAGTGGACTCAGACAGGGAGATCCTCTCTCTCCTTTTCTCTTCATCGTCATGATGGAAGGGCTAGGGTAGTCCATTACGAATGCTAGAGTATTGGGCAAAATTCAAGGACTCCAACTTTCGGAGATGGTCAAGTTCTAACTCATCAACAGTTTGTAGATGATACCATGTTACAAGGAATTCCCACAGTCAAGGAAGTGTTTGCATACAAACAAATTTTGAATGACTTTGTTATGGCAATAGGTATGGACGTCAATCTTTCCAAATCAAAAATCTTTTTCTTTAATACCCATATCGTCATTCAGAGAAATGTCTCCAAAATTCTAGGCTTTCAAAGAGAATCCCTCCCCTCTAAGTATTTGGGAGTTCCTCTAATGGCTAAACCCCAACACAAAATCATATGGGATCCTTTAATAATCAAAATGCAAGACAAGGTCAGGAAATGGACAATTAGGTCTTGAAATTTGGCTAGTAGACTGGTTCTTACAAAGGCAATGCTCCAAGCTATCCCAATCTTTATGCTATCAACCCTCCCAGCTCCTATAGGAGTCTTACATCAATTTAGAGATATTCAAAGAGATTTTCTTTGGGGCAAAGAGGAAATAAAGAAAAAATGGGCTTTAGTCTCATGGGATAAGATCTGTAAACCTAAGAACCAAGGAGGCCTAGGTTTGGATAATCTAGAGATTCTCAGTAAGGCTCTATGAGCGAAACTTTGGTGGAGGTGGGTTAAGGATCCTAAGGCTCAATGGAAAAGCATCTAGAAGGAAAAATATGCCAGCGATTGGCCTTCTTCTGATATCATAAGAATGTCTGGAATTATGAAGGGCTCTCCCATATGGAACAAAGCCTGGGAGAACAAAGGAGTGGTTCAACAAAAAAATTTCTGGGAAATCAAAGAGGGTGATCTAGCACTTTTCTGGGAAGACAAATGGAAACAAGAAACTACTCTATTGAAAGAGGAATTTTTGGGACTCAAGAATGAGACAAACAACCAAGGATTAGTAAAGGTAAAAGACTTTTGGGAGCATTCTCACAATGCAGGAAAATGGAGAACATGGAGAAAAATGGATGGCAGAGAGGATAGAACCCTCAATAGTAGAGCAGAGTTCCTTAAGAAGATGTGGGATCAGAGGATGATTTTAGTAACCGAAGGGCAGGATCAGCTAATATGGGGTAACAACAAAGAGGGAAACTTTAATATCAAGGAAGCAAAAGGTATTTTCCTTGTTCTAGAATCCCAAGTTCCAAATAGAACTTGGCAGAAGCTATGGAGGCACAAAGGTTGGATGAAAATCAAACTCTTTATGTGGCTAGTTCACCACAGGAAAATCTTCACCTGGGACAACATTAGAAAAAGGGGTATACTAGGACCCTCCAGATGCCAGCTCTGTGAAGCCCAAGAGGAGACTATGGAACATATTCTCAATCGTTGCACCTTCACTGCCAGGTTATGGGATTTTTTTTCCAACATCTTCAATCAGTCTGATAGAGACAAAGAAAATATCACTAACAGTTTAAACAACTGGAGGAATAACTTTTTGGATCATGAGGTTCTCAACTCTGCCTGGGCTCTTTCGCCAAATTTCATTATATGGAATGTGTGGAAAGAAAGAAACAAAAGAATCTTCAAAGAGGAAAATAATTCCTCTCTTCGCCTGGTGGAGTTGATCTTAAAACAACTTAAGGAGACAGTTCGGACCACAGTAAGGGATCTCCCCAAAAAACCTCCCTTAGAAGCAGAGTTAAGAATTCTCAGACAGTTAGGCATGCATGGGCTCATTTCACAAGGCCTAGGCAGGAAAATAATAATGAGAGAAATGGTTAAAGAATTCTAGAATCCTCCCCCGGAAGGTTTTTTAAAGTATAACATCGATGGAGATTCTAAAGGAAACCCGGTAATGGCTGGTTTTTGGGGAGTTCTTAGGGATGATACCGAAAGCATAATCTCCCTCTTCCATGGACACTTAGGAAAAGCCACCAACAACATGGAAGAACTAATGGATTTGGAGCAATTCTTAGAACTTCTGAAATAGGACAATTGCCAAAATGTCATAATAGAAGTTGATTCAGTGTTAGTCATCAACGTAGCCAAGAGAACCAGTCATGGAGCAGGACCAGAAAAGGTTACAAAAGGCTGGAGGTTAACTCGGGTTCTCCATAAAATTCAGGGACATCTTCAGGAATTACACACACTTAGATTCATCCATGTGCGTAGAAAAGCCAACAAATTGGCCGAAATTCTTGCCAACCAAGGTTTCAATTGTAAGGATAGTGCAATTTTGATGGAGTGGCATGCAATGTCGCAAAGCAACCTGAGAAATCTTTGCCATAACCTGGCGGAAGAGGACAAAGAAGTGTTTAAGAGAAAAACTAAAGAAGCTAATTCGTAATGAGAAGATTGCAATAGGTTTCACAATTTTGGTCAGAGAGGTCTACAATGGAAGGTTGGCCAGGGTCAGCCTCAGTAGTCATGGTTACCACTATCCAGAATATCCCCGACGTAGGGCGAAAGGTTTTCTCAGTCTAGAGAGATGTTGAAGGTAATGAGTGAAGGCATTAGTTCAGGAAAAAACATCACCCAATTTTCTAGTGGCAGGAGTTTAAACCACTATCTGAGTGGGTTTGGCATGATCGCACCACTTTCATGCCAAAGGAGGTTTCAAAAAATTGGCAACGATGCCATATAACTCATGACACATGGATAAGGGCGGGGTCCAAAAACCACCCTCATCGCACACTAAAGTTCGATGGCTTTTGTTGAGCGATAATCGGCTCAATTGTCCGATGGTGCAAGGCAGATCAACTTTCGGGATCGAGCGAGGAGTTTGGTGGGGTCCGAGGGTTAACCTTCTTTCCTATTCATGGAGTGAAGTATACCTCCACCATCAATTTAAAAAAGAAGAATGAACGATAGCGATTGAAAGGTAGGAATGGGTTTGGGAGCGCGGTTACCTATGGGGAGGGCTCATATGACCTGAGATTCCCGATACATTTTCGTGTTTGTATTCAAAAGGGGTTGGGTGGGTACTTTTTGGGACACTGAAGGCTTGGCTTCAGAAGGGCATTTTCCTCTTTTTCCTAAGGCCACACAGTTTGATGGAAAAAGGTATGTATTGTAAATTTTGTTTAAATTAATGATATGAAGGCACGACTCTTGCTTTAGCAAAAAATATTATTTTTATGCTAAAGAGTTTCTAATCTTTTATAAAAGGTTAAGTATTTGTTTATTTATATTTATGAGATTGAATTTACAATGACTTTGAAGGAGTATGTCACTTTTTTATTGTGGCTCACACACAACACAAATGAGTGGTTGTTATGTCTGTGAAAATATTTAGGCAAGTTTAATCAAAGGGATCATATTTCATTAGATAAGTTGTTGTTACATCTATGGAAATATTCAGGCATGTCTACCTGAAGGGATCACATCTTGTCATTTCATTAGCAGAACCTAACTCAGAGAGTGTCAAGGAGAATTGACCTGTGAACTCTCATTAATAATGTGCTTTAAGGATGAAAACTCAACCAATTAAACTAATCCTTAGGGATAATATATCACTTACTATATATATATATATCTATTATAAATATATTATATTATAATTATATATTATTATATTTATATATATATTTATTAGTGTTATTATTATTATTTGTTACATTAATGATATTGTTTTTCTAGTAAGTTCTTTTTAAGATTTTTTTGCACACAATCAAAATTTTGTAATGATTTATTTTATTTTATTTTTCAAGTAAGTGTATGATTTTTAACACTAGAAATACAAAAGTATAGATAAGTAAGTTCATTAAGATTTTTTATCATATTTTCATACATGAAAAATAATAATAACAAAAAATAAATATATTACTTTTACCTTTATTGAGTCTTTATTTGACCATTGATTTTAACCAATAACCTTTTAATGATAATTTATATCCCTCCCCCTATTGTTAATTTACTAATTTTCATCCTTGTAGTTGTTACTCCATTTTATGTTCTCTAGCTATTTATATATTTCATCACCTCACACACTTACCATCTATTGAAGCTTTCTCATATTTGATAATGGGTGGAGTGTCAACCCAAAATGTGAGACAGAGAAAACTCCTACAGATTTTATATATGAAATATTTAGAAATCCTTTCATACATGGCAACAATAAATTGGAGGAAGTGCTTTCATAGAAATATCTTGCAATCAACATCGACCATGAGCTCAGCTAGAATTATGGCATTGAGAAAAGGGTAAATGGAGGGTGGAAAACTTATTTTGGGTGTGGCAACAATTCTAAATAAATAGAATTTTGTATTTTAGATAAGAATATATTTATTTGACACTCTCATTTCTACTTTTATTTTATATGGATGGAATGTTTTGGAATGTAGTATCTCTAGGGAGTCATGGAGATAGATAGAGAAATTAAGAAAAATAATATATTATCTTATAATCTCAACATTAGATGGAATACATTTTATCCTATACTCCTCAAATGGATTTCTTCCATTTACAACATAGTTATGACTAGATACCTAATGTATTAGAATAAGTTAAACAACTTGGAAGACTAGAAGCTTCTTAAAATCACTTGAAAATGTATATGAAGCAACACCTTTCTTAACTAAGGATGACATAAGGATTCCTAATGTTGGAGTGATGAGATCATTTTTCAAAATTTGGTTAATATTAATAATTTTAAGAAGAAAATGCATTGCTATAAAGAGTTAGAGGAAAGAAGAATTTTTTTCTTTCTAAAGAGATTACGATCTCTAGCATAGAAGATTAAATTGACTATTTGTTCTAATGAATCTAAAGAAGAAAATTAACCATGTTAAAATAAGAAATAATTCTCATGAGCTCTATAATGGGAACGGATTTTCATCGATTCCTCTTTCTTGGCCCCTCCATAGCGACACGATTAACCTACAATTTGAATTCCATAATGTGGGATGTATCATAAACAAACCAATTATACCACAGGGATTAAGCGAGTGGCCCGGGCTTCATAGTTTGAGGATCATGAAAGTAAAGGAGTGAGGGTTGACCCAAATAAGTATCTCGATAAGCAACCACAATGGGTTAATTATCCTAGTTTATCTGTTAGGCCCCTATACTACTTGTGTAACCCCTTATTGTTATTAGTACAACCCACTTATTATATTGATGTACCCATGTAGATGCCTCTTTTACTATTTG
The DNA here is from genome assembly GCA_000404065.3 of Pinus taeda. Classification (NCBI taxonomy): domain Eukaryota; kingdom Viridiplantae; phylum Streptophyta; class Pinopsida; order Pinales; family Pinaceae; genus Pinus; species Pinus taeda. The sequence goes on from APFE031531570.1 coordinate 13,096, forward strand.
CCCCATTCAAAAGCCCATATTGTTGTTATTGTGTCGCCCTAACAGTCTATTAATTGTTATGTACGCTCTGATTATTTAGACCCTTAGACTCCTATATATAGAGAGGAGGTCTTTTCATTTGAATCATCCAAGAATTGTTCATTTATGTAATGTAAAGGAGGTTGCCTCCTCGAAGAGGTTGAATTCTAAGGCGTTGATCTATCTTTTCTATCTTTTCTTGGGCTGGTTCATAACATTTGGTATCAGAGCTTTGGATTCTAGGGTTTCACTGCTCCAAACAGGTCATCGTGGCATTTTCGCTATAACTTTTTTTCTACGACGTTTCAGAAGCTAAAAAAAACCCATTTGAGAAGCCATCGTGGTGAATCTCAGGTTCGAATGTCAGAGATTTTCATGCTATATGTTCGGAGATATGATCTGAGGAAGTTGGTCCTTTTGAAAAATCATGAATTACATTCAAAACAGGTGACTTGGGGAAAAACATCATAACTTTCTCTCTGAACATCAGATTGAAATTTCGTCAGAGGGTATAGAAAGAGGACGGAGTGTAGTTTCTTGTATATATTTTTCAGAGCCAAAGGTCAAAACAAGGACACGTGGCACGTCGTACAAGTTCGCTCTACTGAATTAGTCTATAATCAGGTCACTATGGGAGATTTGGCATAACT
>APFE031531573.1:0-68775 GCA_000404065.3 Pinus taeda
ATTATAGGCTTCTAAAGGGCACACTTCCTTTTCCCCTCTGTGTGTTAGAAACCCCATGCATCTCACTTGATCGGCTGTAATTTCACCCACTTTCTTCCACCCAAATTCATCATACTTATCTCTACGCGCTACCGTGGCCAAGGCACTACATTACCACCCATTATTGGGACTCCTACTCCAAATGATCTAAGTTATAGTTGGGACTTCTTACCAGGGAGATCTAGTTGAATGTTAGCATGTTCAGCATCATCAATACCTATCTTTTGCATCACCCATAACAAATCTCACTCGCACGACAGCATAGATCATGGTCAACCTATTGATGTCACTTATGACATGGATTTTTTTTTATTAGTTTTTCCTATCAAATTTTCCCTAAAGGTTGTTTCCATGATCCTATTGCATATTCCCTCGAGGAATATTATAAGTCAAGGCCCATGTTTTATGGCATGTACTTACATGCACTTCATTGAGTCTTTTATGGTCATAGACCTAGTAGCTATTGTTATTATGGAGTATTTCATTAGATAGAGCAGTCGAGTGTGTTACACCATTGTGATTTCAATTCCTGTTTTTACTTGTCAGCTCGGACGTTTATGTTATTTAGCCCTTTCGTTGCACTTCATTTCAATATGGTCTTACACGATCACATCCTTCCACCCAAAGGTTAGGAGTTGATTCTATGGATGCATTGGAAGTTCCATTTCACATGCCCTAGCCCTATATTATTTAGTTTAGGATAGGATAGGATGCATTTAGTTAGGTTCATTTCATTCTTGTCTTGTGCTTTCATTTTCCCTTTTACTCTTTTGTTTTTATTTGATCTTGAACAAATCTGTTGTTGAGATTCAAGATAATGTGCTTAAATTTTTATGAAAGGAAAGTTGTGGTAACATACAACCCTTGGCTTATCTATTACCCTTTTCCTTGATTTGGTTTATGTATTTTCAAGTTGATGATTTTTCGATGGAAAATTCTATCCTTTATTCAGGAAGCTATGAGCAAACCATGTTTCCTGTACTTATTTAGAATTTTCATTCTACACTCTCTATTATTTATGAATAATGTGTTTTCTTTCTTACCTATATGAGTAAGGTAATATAAGGGGAAAAATTTTAGCGAACAAAGAATCATAGGCCTTAGACCTTTCTCTGAAGGGGTAACCTCTTATGCTCTCAATAAGTTAGGGTCCCTCTTCCACCCTTTGAAAATAATAAGTTCCTAAGCACAATCCTATGAAAAGAAAATAAAATAAAAATAAAGGGTGAAAGAAGAGAAAGCCTTCCTGCGTAGAGAGGTAAAGCAAGTGACTTCACTAGGGTACTGTTCAGGCTCATTGGAAGAAAAGAAATTCTTGTGTCCCTGAAGCAACTTCGTCGGGGTATTATTCAAGCCTACTGGCATTGGAGCAACACCAAAGATGTAAAACTCATACTCTAGTTGTTTTTACTCGTCGTATTATATTACCCTTACTTACATCGACAAGATAATGATATGGCTTGATTTATGTTGTGTTACACTGAGCATTGGATCTAGGAAGACTATATCTTTAACCGGGTAAGAGTGGGGAGCTAAGGTAACTCACTAATTAAATCAATGCTTCCTTGAGAATTGAGACTTAGTGCCTGAATGAAACCATTTCAGAGAAGTTGAGGTTCTTCCAGTGTGTCACCAAGTGTTGTTGCTACAACAATGATCATCCAAAAAAAATCCCAAATCAGTTTTGGAGTATATGAACCTTCATTTCAAGCCCCTTAGTGTCATCACATTGTTTGTTTTGTTACTCTTATGTTTTCTCATAGTGTCACATCATCCTAAGTCAATGTTTCCTAAGTGTTGTCACCTAACCCTGAGAAGCGTTTGTGTTATCTTGTTCATGGTTAGGTGGACTTATGACCTTTCTTGACTTAGAATATAGAATTTTCGCCATGCACACACTTTAAAAGCACTCAAAAACACGCAAAAGCAAACAAAATCAAGAAAAACGCCCTTTAAGGAAAAAGCGCATTTCAAATTGAAGAAGGCGTGCTCTTGTGTTGAGCACACTCCATGCTAGGCAAGTGCACCCTCCTTGAGCACATTTTTTTATGTTGAAGACATGTTCCCTTTTTCAATGCATGCATGAGCCTACTTGTTGCATGTGGATGCACTCCTAGAAAATAGGAGCCCACATAACTTCCCATAACTAACTCATTCACTAGTCGACAAGTGGTGATCATGCCTGAAAATAATTTGCATGTTATTTATTTTAAATCAACCTAGTTAATCATTCTCATCTGGATTGGGCGCACAACTATGGACAAAGAAAATCTTCATTTATTTGTGTTACAAGTAAGTTTTTCATGTTGAATCCATTGATTTCCTTGCATGATTTCACTGTCTATCTTGCTTTCCTTGCTGCAGTTTCTTTGTTTTTATGTTTATTTACTGGCGTTTATGTTCAATCTTGTTTATGTAATTGTTAATTTGCTATCGAATGTTGAAACTCTGCACATTCCTCAACTTTTCATATTCTCACCATGATTGTGACAACGTCCATAAAATCTTGTAGATCCTTCTTCTTCTCACTTTCATCATGAAATATTGTTGTTAGACTTGTTCTTGAGCCATCCTTAGGCAAAGCACACTTTTGGAATCCAAAGCCCGATCAGCTCTAAAAACTGTGCCCAGGATAAACCAGTTTTCCTCTTAATCACACTCCTTCACCACAAAGAATTGTGCCCTCCCTGAGTGCATGAGCGCAACCTGAAGGCTTGAGTGAGTTTCTGTCATCCCTTTGGCATGCGCTATTGTGCCCTCCTTTACCTTGAGTGCATGAGCGCACCTTGAAGGCCCGAAGAAATGTTCCTTTGTCCATTCAAAGTACACTCTCTCTCTCTCTCTCTCTCTCTCCTTGAGTGCATGAGTGCACCATGAAGGCTTGAAGCATCATCCTTCATCCCTTCAGAGTGTGCCAATGCACCCTTAGTGGTTTTCCTTCCCTTGCTTGAGCACATGAGCGCACTGCAAAGTCTTGAATGACCATTAACACCCCTTCTTTCTTTGAAAATGTGCCCTCCTTGTTTGCATGCCTATTTTCTTATGCATGCAAGATATTATGTGTTGTTATTCATAGATTTACATTCTCATTTACATTTAATCGCTCTTTGAGTATGATTTGTTGAAGATATTGTTGCATAATTAGTTTCATAATGCTAATCTTGTCATCACGAGTGTGTTGCCATAAATAGGTGTTCAAGACATGAGTATTATCACCCTTTCATCATCTGTTGGAGCCATGCCTCCCCACAAAGTGGCCTCTAAAGAATTTTCAAAGGCAAGCACTGAGGAAGTTTTTGAAGTGACAAAGCCAACCATTCCCATTCAAGAAAACACACAATGCTTCATTGGTAAGTCTACTTAGGTCACATGGAGTGGCATAAAAGACACATCCATGCATAAAATATTTCCTAAACACTTGGAGGAATTGGAAGTATATATCAACATCAAGCGGTCCTAGATCCATAGGATCACATTCAAATTATCGGCCATCCCCTGTGCGGAAGTGATTGAGTGGATCATTACACATATGGATGACTCCCATCTTGTGCTTTGTAGTGAGAGTGGTGGTCAACTCACCACCTATTATGTAGAAGACATTCAAACCTACTGTAAGATACTTAGGCCCAAAGAATATGCAAATGATGACTTCTACATCAGGTGGGTCAACCTCGACACAAGTGACACCATTGAATCTTGGTGTTGCAAGTCTACTAAGTTTCGTCACCGCCCATCCGCAGTTTATCCAATTAAGATTCTCAGAGATGTATATCAATATCTGATTTCCATGTGTTGTCGCTTGCATGGGTGGAAGAATGCTGAGGTGTTTGAGGAAAACTAGATATATATGCTCAATATTGTGGTAACTCATGTAAAAGCTCTTAATTGGGCAAATATATTGTCATTTGAGTTGCAGTGTCATGTGGGGCAGGAAAAACCATCTTTCAGGGAAAATCGGGACCCAAAATTATATATGTCTACATTTCTATTGGATGAAATCTATGCACGATATGTGTTCCCAAGAATGTATTAGGACTGGACCCCACAGGACAAGTTCCCAGTTTACTTTCACTACAGACTATTGTCATAATCAAGCTTTATATGCGCATATGATAGATTGGTTCAGAACTTCTTTGTTGTTATTTTTTCATATGATATTTGAGATCGATCCTCCTTGCATGGCCAATTAGGTGGAGTCACTATGGGATATCAGATATTGGTTCGTAACACCTGAGGGTACATACATCATAAGTTTTGGTTTTCTGATATCCTCTCATCCCATGTCACGATATGTGACCAATAAGGTGGTCATGCAGGAAGTAGTGAATCAATTGGACAAGTGATTTTCAGGAGTTCTTCGCAGGAGGAAGAAAGCCCCTTGGCCCACCTTCCCTTTGAGGATCAAACTATATGAGATAAAGAGCCACAAGAAAGTAGCAACAGAAATACAAGAGCTATATCACTTACACTTCACAACTAAGGACTTTCATGGATATGATCCCAAGAGTGTATGCATGCAACATGGTGAAAGGATCAATTTCAATTTGGGGTATTTATCAATTTCCATAACAAAATATGAGAAGGTGAAGAACTGGTATAATGTAGTTAGAAAGACACATCCAACAATGGAGACTAGTTTACCCCAAGATCTACCAGATCAAGACATGCAGGTGTAGGAGGAAGAATATATAACCCCTCAAGCAAGGAAAGTAGCTACAAAAAAAGGATAAAGTATGATTCGACAAGTGAGAGCTGCATGAAATGGAAATTTGATCATTTGAACTCAGGAGCTATCCAAACAAAACAGGAGAGGAGTGAAGCATAATAAGAGGAGAAGAGGAAGAAATATGAGTTGCTTAAGAAGCAATGAGAAGAAGAAGAAAAAATGAGAATAATATAAGAGGAACAACAAAGGTAGTCCCAAGAGGAAGAAGTTGCACATAGACTTGAAGAAGAACAATTGACTCAAGAGATAGAAGAGGAAGAGTTGGATGAAGAAGATGCCTTATAACCCATGGATGATGAACCATGTTCTCTAGAAGAACCTCCTCTCACAGGGGGTCATAGTCCATTTGGAGAAATTTGAATTACACCTCCACCGGCAAACAAATTCATGGATGTATGGAGTGTCACATTTGATTAGCTTAAGAAGAGGATCGTGCAGCATAGGCATATATACTTCCCAAATGATCTTCATAATCCAGTCCCAGTTTCTACAGAAAAGGTGATAACATCCAATATTAGAAGGAATCCTAGGGAATTCGTAACAATAATGTTTCTTTTTCCACAATAGTGCAGGACAACTCTAAATATTTGTTGAATGAGAATATTATATTAAGTAAATAACTTGCTGCAGTGAAGCAACAGGCAAAACATCTAGCAACGGAGAATCGATGGTTATCTTCACAGAACTTTAATGCCGCAAACTAACAATGAACCATGCAAGAGGAACTGGGGAAAATGGAGGACACCATGTCACGATTATATGACGAGATGATACTTCTACAGTAGGTGGTGGTTCCTCTCATTGGAATTCAAAAGAAAGCACAAGAAGTGATGAAACTATTGAAAGTAGCAAACATAGCAGTTGACCATCTTAAGGAGTGGGCTAGCAAGTATTTGGATGCTTCACAACATTTGGAAAAAAAAGACAGGATTTCCGCAGAGATAGATAGAGTTTAGTTGAGACTCCACCATCAGAACTATATGCATCTTTGGGAATAGTCGATTAGTACTATTGTTGCTTATAATCAACTACACAATGGTTTCGAGTCTCTAGCGCAGAAACAAGGGATGCCTTCAATATGAACACTTGAAGAAATCAGAGGTAAAGAAACCATCTTCTAGGAGATCATGAAATACATTGACCAAATCAAGCAAGAAATAGAACAGGAAGGCTTGAAGGTCATTAACGACATTATTTTACAATATTCCATCACACCAATGAAGGCTCATATGAAACTTCCATGGCTATGGAATAATGTAAAGTAAACCTCCAAGTCCATATTAATGAAGGCATTGGAAGTGAAGATGAGGTATGTAGGGGACTTATCATTTTGGGTCAAAGCCATATCAAAGGAGTTCAGAACATGGCACACATACAACACAAATGATCTCCATGAGGAAGCAAATGATTTGTCAATTTGATGAGACTTTGTCCCATTATCAATTTTGTCTCATATAGCCACCGTCACATATGTAATTTGTCTTTTGTAATAAATGATATGTAATGAAGTCCAAGAGACACATGTGGAATGTGAATATCCACATATGGAATGTAATAAGTCATGTATAGGAAATGAAAAATCATAGAAGTTGAAGAATCATGAGGAAGCTCAAAGGTCATTGTTATTTGTTATAAATATCTCCTCATAACTCAAGCAAATGGCTTGGATTCTTGGAGTCATGCCTTCGATTCTCTTGTAGTGCGTAGGAGATAAATCATTCTTTGGAGAAGCAAGTTGTGGCTTCATGTTCCACTATTGGATATAGTGTTTCATCTATGTGGTAGTGTACTTTGGATCTTCCATTCTTAATCAGAATCTCTATGAGTCGACACTTCTTTATACATGTATCGTAAACATAATAGGACTATTCTTGTTATGTTTATGATATATGTTGCTTTAGTTAAATACTAAGTTAATGAACTTATTTTTTTCTTAGCTATGGTTATTATTGAATAGGTGTTGCTATGATTTCATGATTGTTGTTTATTATGTGTACTAATTTGCAAGTAATCAACAAGTCTTTCTCTTCCTTCTTGGGTCCCCCTTTAGGACAGTACTATTACTTTTCTAACCAGAGGATCATTTTCCTTTTACTAGTTGTGGTGTTCCCTCTTGCACCTTACATTGGGTGTTTCACAAAGCTTAGATACTTGCTGCCCCAAAGAAAGGGTGTGTTCTCTTGTGTGTGTTTGTAACCAAGGCTTATCTTTGAAACATTTCCATCGGTGGTCAGACTGTATAGCTGGATGGGACTCCTACACCATACAATGTGAGGTCTAATTGGGACTTCATATTGGGGAGATCCCCTTACATATTGGTGGCATCCAACACCGTCAACACCATGGTCACAAAGTTTAGCCAAGGTCAACCTTTTTCAACAATGTAACATAAATACATTGTTACATTAATGGTTGACCATAGTTAACCTTGTCAACTCTCTTAACCATTATTGTAACATCAATATAAACAATAATGTAATATTAACACTAACACCAATGTAACTTCAACTATGATCAACCATGGTTGACAAATATTAATGTAACAATGTTGAACATCAATGTAACATAAATACACTATTATGTTAATGGTCAAACCATGGCCAACCCTTAATGATGCTCAACCTTGTCAACCCTATTTGACCATAATTAACCATAAAAAAAACTCTCAACAACCATGGTTGACCATTTTCAACCACGATCAACCTTTATCAACAATTTTTAACCATATTCAGGCAATGCCATCCATATTCAACCATGGTGTACTAATCTACCTCACACATATTGATCATCAGCTAGCACAACCACACAATAAAGTAGTTGATATATGTTGTTCAATATAATTTTCCACCTTTCATATGTCAATCGATACTATTATAAGTATAAAAAGACACCTATCAACATATATCAACCTTTTTATTAATATAGTTATGCTAATTATTTTAAGATTTACTTTTGTTTTTTAATTTTTTATTACTTTATATTTAACCATTTTTTTTATATACAACATACTTTTTAATATTATTTATATTAAAACATCTCAATTATTACCACTCTTATCAATGACGTATAATTGATATATTATAGATTTCCATTATGTTGTAATAACATTTTGCATTATCATTATGTTACAATAACAGTATGTATAGTTAGATGATGTATATGAAATATTTGTGTACCTTTTACATTACCTTTGCTTTTATTTAGTTTGTTAACAATATTATTTAATCTACCTACTCAACACATATTAATTTTCTTCCAATATTGTAGCCATAATTTCTGGTCATATTATTAGTCCCTGCCTCGCCAAGGACTATAACATTCGCCTCATGGTTAAAGTGCATTGACTTTGCACTATTTTGTTGTGTTTTACAATTTTAAACAAAGTTTCAGGAAAATGTTTAATATTTCTATTTTCTCATAAATTCAAAGATTATTTTCTAATTTTTCGGAAATCTTATTTCTAATTTTCGTTGGATCAATGACCTATGATGGGACATAATTCCCTCGATGGAAGAGAGCATTTTATTTTTGGTATTTTTGAGTGCTTGATAATTCATGTGAAAAAAGAAAAACTAATTTTCTGAGTGGTCATTATGTTAGTGAGTCTTCTAGCACTAATATTGACACTTACACTGTTATGGTAGCAAGCCCAATGATACAAGAATTGACGTGGTTGCAAGTCCTTACGTAGGCTAGGGGCAGCTAAACAAATATCCAATTAATATTTCCTTGTGCAGAGATGACTATTAATATTACAAATTTCCACATCATATATCGTATTGGTAATGGCATTATTGAAACTATAGCTTTAAAATTTTATTTTATTTTGTAAGCTTGGTAGGACTCTCTGATTTTCATGTCCATTACACACCCCGCTACAGGGGAAGGGTAGCCCAAGATTTGAACCCAAGACTTATAGTTCGATGAGACTTCATTTCCACGGCCACTGCCACTTGAGCTACCCTATGTGGACATAGCTTTAAAATTTTATTAAATTCATGAATTAATCATATTTTTATGAGTTAAAGTTGTTTTTAGTTTGAGTGCCATGAATAGGCATGGTAATACAATGTAAAAAGTGTTGAACCAAAACATTTAACGACTCCAATAATAATAATAATAACTTAATCCAAAAACCTTGTCATTTCTCTCATTATTTGTTCATATGGATCTTCGTCATCGCATAAATCAATTATATTCCTATATATTAAATTATTTAATAGACTTGTGTGGAGATTTAATTAAAAAACTTACTTAATAGTAAAAATAGGTAAAACAACATCAATTACCAATACAAATAAAAATGCTTTGAAATAAATGAATCACAGGAAAAAATATGATTAATTTAATGAATTTAATAAAGCTATATTTTAAATAATTCCAATACCACTGTGGAAATTAGGAAAAAACATGATTAAATTAATGAATTTAATAAAATATTAATGCTATATTTTAAATAATTCCATTACCACTATGGAAATTTGTAAAAGTAATAGTCCTCTCTTACTTAGCTCCCCGACCCACGCTAAGAAATAAACCTTAAAAATATTTATTAGACTTGTATGGAGCTTTCATTGTATTGAAAGCTCTGCACAAGCAAAGCTCCACACACTTCTTTACATGCAAAACTCTGCACATTGTTTAAAAACTTTAGTTTACATGTCTTTCTTTTAAAAAAATGAAAAAAAAAAAAAACAACCCCACATGTCCCTAAATGCCTAAGTTCACATCCTTAGAAATAAATGATTAACTAGTTAAAATATAATTTCATGAATTTAATAAAATGTTAAAGCTATAGTTTCAATAATGTCATTACTAGTGTAGAAATTTGCAAGAGTAATAGATGTCTCTTACTTAGCTCCCCATCCCATGTTAAGAAATAAACCTTACAAACATTTACTATACTTGTGTAGAGCTTTAATAAAAAATCTTACTCGATAGTAAAAATAGGTAAAACAACATCAACTACCAATAAAAATAAACATGCTTTGAAATAAATGGTTAGGTGGTAAAAATATGATGAAATTCATGAATTTAATAAAACTTTAAAGCTATAGTTTCAATAATGTCATTACCACTATGGAAATTTGTAAAAGTAACAGTTGTCTCTTCCTTAGCTCCCAAACCCATGATACGGAATAAACCTTTAAAATTTTTACTAGGCTTGTGCAGAGCTTTCATTGTGTGGAAATCTCTCCATACCGCTTTACATGCAAAACTCCGCACATTGTTTAAAAATTTAAGTTTACATGTCTTCCTTTCAAAAAAAGGAAAAAAATATAAGCCATGTGTTCCTAAATGCTTAATTTTACATGCTTTGAAATAAATGATTAACTGGTAAAAATATCATTTCATGAATTTAATAAAACATTAAAGTTATTGTTTCAATAATGTCACTACTAGTGTGAAATTTTGTAAAAGTAATAGTCGTCTCTTACTTCGCTCCACGGCTTATGCTAAGGAATAAACCTGAAAAACATTTACTAGACTTGTGTGGAGCTTTACTTGCACAAATCTTTAATAAAAAAATCTTACTTAAGAGTAGATATAGGTAAAACAACATCAACTACCAATCCAAACTAACATGTTTTCAAATAAATGATTAACTCGTAAAAATTTGATTAAATCCATGAATTTAATAAAACATTAAAGCTATAGTTTCAATCATGCCACTACCATCGTGGAAATTTGTAAAAGTAATAGTCCTCTCTTACTCAAGTCCCCACCCCACGCTAAGAAATAAACCTTCAAAATATTTACTAGACTTGTGTGGAGATTTCACTGTACAGAAAGCTCCACATAAGAAAATCTTTGCACATTACTTTACATGCAAATCTCCACACACTGATTTACATGCAAATCTCAGAACATTGTTTAAAAACTTTAGTTTACATGTCTTCCTATAAAAAAAAAAATAGAATGTCATGTGTTCCTAAATGCTTAATTTTATATGTTTTGAAATAAATGATTAACCAGTGAAAATATAATTTCATGAATTTAATAAAATGTTAACGTTGTAGTTTCAATAATGTCATTATCTGTATGGAAATTTGTAAAAGTATTAGTCGTCTAATTTAATTGGTAAAAATATAATTTCATGAAGTTAATAAAACGTAAAAGCTATAGTTTCAATAATACCATTACTAGTGTATAAATTTGTAAAGTAATAGCCCTCTCTTACTTAGATCCCCAACCCATGCTAAGAAATAAACCTTAATTAAAAATATTTATTAGACTTGTGTAGAGTTTTGCTTATGTAGAGCTTTCACTGTGCGGAAAGCTCCACACAAGCAAAGCTCTACACACTGCTTTACATGCAAAGATCCGCACACTATTTAAAAACTTTAAACAACAGGTGTTAACGAATGTTTAAGTTTACATGTCTTCCTTTCAAAAAAAAATCAACGCTATCTGTTCCTAAATGCTTAATTTTACATGCTTTGAAATAAATGATTAACTAGTAAAAATATGATTAATTTCATGAATTTAATAAAAATGTGAAGCTATAGTTTCAATAATATCATTACCATTGTGGAAATTTGTAAAAGTAATAGTCGTCTTTTACTTAGCTCCCCGGCCCACGCTAAGAAATAAACCTTAAAAATATTTACTAGACTTGTGCGGAGCTTTACTTGTGCAGAGTTTTCACTATGCGTAAATCTTCGCACAAGCAAAGCTTTGCACACTACTTTACATGCAAATCTCTGCACATTGTTTAAAAACTTTAAACATTATGTGTTAATGAATGTTTAAGTTTACATGCCTCATGCCTAGCACACAATGCCCCGCCAGGGGCTTGGGTGCCCACGTTGTCACGTATCACAAATCACTTTGTTGCATGTTTCACTAAACTCACCCTTGTTTGTTCTGCACATTGTGTCGACTACCACCCATGTAGCCCGATCACGCATATCGCACATCTCTCCCGGCCCATGCCTGTCATGCACATGTCGTTGGCACCCCTCTCTTGACTCGTCCATCGCACCCATCATGCGGTCATGTTACCTGATGCTTCAACTCGCCCACTTCTCATTGACTTGTGCACACAATTTACCTATGGACGCCTTGGCACCTCGCCTTCATGTGGACACGCCCAAGGTGCTCATCTTTCTGTCATGCACTCTACGCAATGCCCGCGGGTCCACTTCATCCAGCCAATCCTCCAAACACCCGACCCATGCATCCAACATGTCACATATGTGCTCCACACCCATCATATGACACGGCTTGGGCACGCGATCTATAATTCAAAACAATGTGTGGAGCTTTCCGCATAGTGAAAGCTTCATACAAGTTTAGTAAATATTTTTAAGATTTATTTCTTAATGTGTGATCCCCAGTTAGTATTTTATTTCAAATATTTAATGCACAAAGGCGAGCACCCTGGGTGCACCCACACAAATGTGTGCATGATTTAATGACATGTGGGCTAGTTGGAGCACCCGGGGGCACAATCACATGACATGCACAAGAGCGAGTCAAGCGGACAACACTGACGATACACGCATGATGGGTGCGAGATAGGTGAGACAACGAGCATGAACCAGGCCACATGATTGGAAATTGGGCAAAACATGTGGAGCGAGAAAAAGGCATGGGCGGGGCGAGACGTGCGATGGCAATCACCTAGGGTGGATGTGCGATGGGTGGAACGAGTGTGGGTGATTTCGGTGAAAAGAGTAGTGGGATAGTGTGTGATACATGGAAAAGTGGGTGCCCATGCCTTGGTCACACTCGCATGATGGCATGGTGCCTAGGTTCCTGTTAGGGAGTTTCATGTCGAGCACATCGGGGCACCCGAATGAAGGGGTGTGCTTGCACAACACACGATGGGTCGGCCCGAATTATGAAGGGGCACCCACCCAAACAAATGAATGGAAAGTAACACATCTAAGTAAAGTACTGTCAGGACTCGAGTTGGTATCATGGCCAAAAGGGTGCCCATTACGATCCTTGGTGACTTATAGACCGTTCGCACCCAAATTGTGTGATGTGATAGGTGTGGAGCATGGGCACGATGGTTGGGTGCATGGGTCGGGTCTTTAGCAGATTGGTTGGATGAAGTCGACCCATGGGCATCGCATAGAGTACATGGAAAAAAGGAAAGTGCCTTGGCCGCCCCACATGAAGGTGGAGTTCCCAGATAGAAAAATGTATGCATCAGTCAATGAGAAGCAAGTGAGTAGAAGTGTTGGATGACATGACCGCATGATGGGTTCCATGGTTGAGTTAGGCGAAGGGTGCCGACGATACGTACCCAATGGGCATGGGTCAGGCGAGATGTGCGATGGGCATGATTGGGCTACATGAGCAGCAGTTGACATGACGTTCAGAACAAGCAAGGGTGAGTTTGGTGAAACAGGTGGTAAAGTGACATGTGATACACGACAAAGTGGGCACCTGGGCGCCTGACAAGGCACTGTGTGTCGAGCACAAGGCATGTAAACTTAAACATTCGTTAACACCTCGCATTTAAAGTTTTCTAACAATATGTGGAGATTTGCAAGTAAAACAGTGTTCAAAGCTTTTCTTATGTGAAGCTTTTCACGCAATGAAAGCTCTGCACAAGTCTAGTAAATATTTTTAAGGTTTATTTCATAGCGTGGATTGGGGAGCTAAGTAAGAGACAACTATTATTTTTACAAATTTTCACACTAGTAACGACATTATTGAAACTATAGCTTTAACGTCTTACTAAATTCATGAAATTAATCATATTTTTACGAGTAAATCATTTATTTCAAAGCAAGTAAAATTAAGCATTTAAGAACATGTGGCATCGATTTTTTTCTTTCTTTTTTTAAAGGAAGGTGTGTAAACTTAAACATTCGTTAACACCTAGTGTTTAAAGTTTTTAAAAAGTATGTGGAGCTTTGCATGTAAAGCAATGTGTGAACTTCTTGCTTGTGTGGATATTTCCGCACAGTGAAAGCTCTACATAAGCAAAACTCAGCACAAATCTATACTTTTTTTTAAGGTTTATTTCTTAGTATCGATTGGGGAGATAAGTAAGAGACGACTATTACTTTTACAAATTTCCACATTGGTAATGGCATTAATGAAACTATAGCTTTCATGTTTTATTAAATTCATGAAATTATATTTTTACCAATTAATCATTTATTTCAAAGCATCTAAAATTAATCATTTAGAAACACATGGCATTATTTTTATTTTTTTTTAAAGCAAAGCAGGTAAACTAAAGTTTTTAAACTATGTGTGGATCTTTGCATGTAAAACAATGTGCGGAGCTTTCCGCACAGTGAAAGCTCTGCACAAGTCTAGTTAATATTTTTAAGGTTTATTTCTTAGCATGGGTTGGGGAGCTAAGTAAGAGACGAGTATTACTTTTACAAATTTCCACAATGATATTGACATTATTGAAACTATAACTTTAACGTTTTATTAAATTCATGAAATTAATCATATTTTTACTAGTTAATCATTTATTTCAAAGCATGTTTATTTCAATTGGTAGTTGATGTTCTTTTACATATTTTTACTATTATTTTTTTTTTAATAAAGCTCCGCACAAGTCTAGTAAATGTTTTTTAAGGTTTATTTCTTAGCCCGAATTGGGGAGCTAAGTAAGAGACAACTATTACTCTTACAAATTTTCACATTTGCAATGACATTATTGAAAGTAAAACTTTAACATTTTATTAAATTCATGAAATTATATTTTTATCAGTTAATCATTTATTTCAAAGCATGTAAAATTGTCATTGATTTTTTTTTCAAAGGATGGCATGTAAACTAAAGTTTTTAAACATTGTGCGGAGCTTTGCTTGTGTAGGGATTTCTGCACATTGAAAGTTCCGCACAAGCAAAGCTCTAAACAAGTTTAGAAATATTTTCAAGGTTTATTTCTTAGCGTGGGTTGGGGAGCTAAGTAAGATACGATTAGTACTTTGTCAAATTTCCACAGTGGTAATGACATTATTGAAACTATAGATTTAACATTTTATTAAATTCATGAAATTAACCATATTTTTACTAGTTAATCATTTATTTCAAAGCATGTTTATTTGGATTAGTAGTTGATGTTTTTTTTACCTATTTCTACTATTAAGTAAGATTTTTTATTAATGCTCTACACAAGCAAAGCTCGCACAAGTCTAGTAAATGTTTTTAAGGTTTATTTCTTAACATGGGCTCGGGAGCTAAGTAAGAGATGACTATTACTCCTACAAATTTTCACATCGGTTATGTCATTATTGAAACTATAGCTTTAACATTTTATTAAATTCATGAAATTATATTTTTACCAGTTAATCATGTATTCCAAAGCATGTAAAATTAAGCATTTAGGAACGAGTCGCATTGATTTTTTTCTCTTTTTTTGAAAGGAAAGCATGTAAACTAAAGTTTTTAAACAGTGTGCATAACGTTTCATGTAAATCATTGTGTGGAGATTTTCTTATGTGGAGATATCCAAATAGTGAAAGCTCCACACAAGTCTAGTGAATATTTTTAAGGTTTATTTCTTAGCATGGGCTAGGGAACTAAGTAAGAGACGACTAATACTTTTACAAATGTCCACACTGATAATGGAATTATTGAAATTATAGCTTTAACGTTTTATTTTTTATTTTGTCGATCAAAAAATTTCATTAGATTTTCTTGAAGAGCAAGATTATAAAATATGTCTCTATGTCCCCTTCTTCCTCATTCCTACCTGACTTGTTGGAAGAGGGTGTCGTTGGATGTCTAAGATGGAAATTTACTATCTTTATTTCCGCATAATATCGTATCCATTTAGTACTTTTGAGGAAAAAAATAAAAAAAAAGAGGCTAGCAACAACATTTCATGGAGGGGGTGAGGAGGGAGTGTTAGCTTCCTGCTGCAGCAGGTTATTCATATTTCATGATTGACATTTTTACAGGCGAAATATGTCGTACTTTGCATACTGCAATGCTCCATATTTGCTTAACAGTCTCCAAGCGAAGAAGGCTACTCCAAGTTCATTCAATTGCCTTCCAAATTTTTGAAAATTTATCCCGGTATCGGCAATTTTCAGTTAAGGGAGGTCCAAACAGCTTAATCTTGGTCTCCCTAGGTTTAAATTTCCTGTTTTAAAATATACAGAATGTAAATCTGTCCAAACAGCTTAGTCTTGGCAGATTCTTAGATAGGTAGAGAAGCAGAGGAGCCCAAAAGCTTAATATGGGCCCTTGGAAGAAATAAGGGTAGTATGTAGATAGGAAAGCATCAAAAGAAAAATAGAATGATGGGTTTGCAAGTCTAAGTGCACCCAAATCAAAAGAAGAAAAAATGCTAGGTAAGTAGGCTGGGTAGGTGGTTCTGAGGTTGCTGAATCCTAATTGCTGATCAGTGCCAGATTTTCAGGTTTCATCTCACTCAGGACACAATCAACAGGCAGTTCTATGCGAGAAACTCAAAAGAGGTATAACTAACTCCTCTTCTCCGCTTTCCCCAATCATTAACTAACTTCCCCAAAAGAGGTCAAGATCTGCTGGATACCTCTTAAGTTTCATCATTTTCATAACACTAACTCGAGGAAAGACCTCCTTTACTCAAAGTTGTTCCATACTTTCTCTAAAGAATGGTTTTACCCCCTTGTAACAACCTAAGGTCTCCTGAACTTAGCGCTTTCTTACCACCTCCATATTAACCACTAACATTATTATTTAGCTCCCTATTTTTCCCGGCCCCCTACTAATATTAAGTAAATCTTCCCCTATGTATTATCCCTCCCCCTGGTTGAAAAATAACCATAAGTACCCCCGGGAATTGCTCAGTTTACCTAAAACTTAGCAAGAACCCTCAACCTTCAAACCATCTTCCAGATACAATGGACTCCTTCCAGAGTATAAAATCCCTCTGAGGTAATCGGACCCCTTACTAAACCTCAAATGCCTTTCACACCCACTTACTTACTCTTTCCGCCCAAAAAAAACCCCTTGCCGACTTCCTTAACACTCCGCAGACCCTTAAAAGCCAAATCGCATCACAAGATCGGAGTTTCCTCTCCATGCAAGTTATGACCCATCCGTCACCACCCGACGCGATATCGCGATATCAGCGGTCGGCAGTCGCAAGCGCCAAATGTCCAACTCAAGCACCCTCCATTCCCCGCCGATGCGATATCGCGATCGCATCGGAGCTAGTTCATCGCATCACCTTTAGTATCAGCACGTCGCCATGTCATTCTGTACCAGGGACCCACCACAACTGACGTCATCCGCCGTACAGCCGACGACATGCTGACGTCAGCAGCCAGAAAGCCGAAACTTCGCACAGGAAGAGAAATCACACTTCGGAGCTCCAGAACAAGAAACAGAGGCAGTTTTCGATGCGCGATTAGCGCGAAGTGCTAATTGCGCAGCGCTATGGGAAATAGGCCGTTTTGGGGAACCTTTGGGGAATATTTTGATTCCTTAGCCCGTTGTGCGCCGAAAAAGCCCGAAAATCGCCCGATCGTGCCAAAGTGATCCGGTTTAAAGATAGCAGAAGATCAATGACAGAGTTTAAAGTGTATCAGATCAAATCATCAGGTATCAAGCGTGTCAAAGAGTATCAGTAGACGGCGGAAGCCATCAATGTAGCAGCAAAGATTATCAGTGAAAATCTTGAGCAGCGGCCCGAAGCAGGAGAACATTTAATACCTTCTAGCAGATTCAAAGAAAGAGGGCGAAGCCACTCGAAACCTTCAAATCATAATTATTGCACATTTAACTCACACCAGAGTAGAACTACAATTCCCAAAGCACAATCATTCCAGCAGCACCGCATCTAGCCTCCAAGGGCCACACTATCATCTTTTCTGATTCAGCTGCCCCTAGCACAGCCAAAAAGATTTACTCGCATTTAATTCCAGCAACACTTAGATTTTTGAAGAGTTTTCTAGCATACCTGTTTAGGTCAGTTGTAATGAATGTCTTTCTGATATTTTGCTTATAAATACCACCCTAAACAATGTTGTGAGGGGTTGTTTGGTTGGTAGCAGTTGGTTAGTTTCCTTCCCAACATTTTCTCTGAGCAGAGACCCGCACTGTAACTGTCATATTTTCTATAATCAAAGATTTTTGAAAGCATGGATTGCAAAACTACTTGATGTTTTTACTTGGCCAAGGAATGATTACGGAATTCCCGTGCTTCTACATGATTCAATAAGTGTTTCTCTCCTCTGTTAAATTTTATGTTTTTACCACCGTTCCGCCTTCTAAATTGCAGGAAAAAAGAATAACTTAAGATTTGTTTCACTACACCTTAAGTTCAATTTCTGCATTTTTCTATGTTTTCTTCAGAAATAGCTATGAGAATGTATACTTAAATGATCTTGTTTACGCTGTTTATTTCACATATGAATGCATGTTTAGGAATTCTTAACTGCTCCTGGATCCCATTCATCCATTTCTCCTCTTTTTCAACATGATGAAATGATTCTCCTTTGCCTTTCATCCCTGATTTTCATTCCATACTTTCAGTAGATTGATAATTGTATCCTGTGTGGCTATCCCGCTTCATAATTCCCTTGTGACCAACAAAACGCAATAGCAAGCCCCAATCTGTGACTCCATGCCCAATGGTTCGAAACTTATTACACCTTACCTTGCCTCTTTGTTTGAGAATCCTACCTTCCATCCAATCACAAACAAAACTCCCTTGAAGCCAGAAAGCTAGCCTAAAATCATCAACAAAAGTTGAATCATAAAGAGAGAGCCCTCTCTGATTGTAGGTGGGCTAGAACTTGAAATCCAAAGATTGGTTTGTGGTTACCTCAGCCGTATCCCTACAAGGAGCCTAGGGACAGCCTGAGTGTTAACACCTACATATTATTCAACATATTAAAAAACAATCTTTAAAGTGTAACAACATTCATTCAATAATAGGCATAGCCAAGCAATGAATTAGTTCAATAAATTAGTGTTGGGCTGTCAATATGCCATTATTATTATCACTTTTAAGCACTTATCCCACCCATTTCCACTAATCTTCATCATGTCATTTATTATAATTTATTATATAACTCCATTTTATGATGATTTATACTCTTATATTATTTATTCTCCTTTATTTCTAATAAATTGATGATTATGAATTATTTATGAATGATAGTTCTATTAAGTTGGTTATAACCTTATTCACCATTTTTAGCCTCCAAGGTAACTTCCAGATTGAAGATTTGATTTTTAAATCTGCCAACTCAGAAATTCGCTGGTTTAAGGAGTGACAGTTTTGTGGTTGAGATTCTGAGCAAATGAAGAGGAGTCTGGAAAATCCGGAACATGGGTTTTGTCCAGAATGGGCCCGATTTAATTTATTTAAAGAACGGTTTGTCCAAATTCGGCTTGTACTGGTAGAAATGCAGAGTTCTTTGAGCACGATTTTCTCAGATTTGCAGTTGCGGCCGTCCTCCAAATCTCAGCTACAAACCCAAATTCGTCTTGCTTTTGTTGAGAGATGAAAGGAAATATATTTTCTTGTTGATCATCTGGTTAGAATCAACCCAAATTTGTAAAAGAAATCATGTTGTAATTATCTATGTTGTAACTGCTCTCTGATCTTTCTCTATTTAAATGAAAACAAAGATAAGAGATGGGGATGGCTTCAGGACGATAGGATGACTTTGGGGATTCAAATGATGGAGAATTGATGGTTTGAATTAGAGAATCAGAAGCAAGGATTCATGATAGGATAGGAGGAAGAAAGGATTGTTTTATGCTGTAAGTCTCAAGCATCTGCTGCTATAATGATTTCACCATTTAATGATTAATACATAATTTGGGCGTTGTTGTTCACTCTTTTCCTTCTGAAGTAACCCAGCAGCATCCGCTGGCGGCTAAGGGCCCAGCCTCTGGTTGAGTACGTTGCTGTTGCTGTTGTATATCATATCTTTACAATTGCTGTTGTATCATTATACTGTGATTTATGCATGCTTTTCTTATCTTTATTACTCAGTAATCTGATATATCTTTCATATGCTATGCTATCCTCTGTTACGATTAATGCATTTATGGTTTTTCTCAGGAAATCTGTGTAATGACTCTGAATTGTATAATTGAATCCTTTCAGAGTTGATCGCATGCTTTTAGTCGCAACCAGTTATTTCTGTTACAGAGCGTCTTTATTGAGTATTATTGTCGTTTGATTCATTTGCAATCCTAATTATTGGAATCGGAAAGTAATGATATTCTATTTGGAGACATAGTTGTATTATCCTTAATTGTCAGATTACTATATTAATGCGAGGTGTGCCTATATGGTCGATTACTGCCGTTCCATAATTCATCAATGAGTGATGTTCCATAAAGTATATTCCATCCAGTCTGCTTTAAGAGAGAAGAGTGTTATTTCATAGCAGAGTGTGAGTAAGTTGGTTTTTACTCGCAAGATTTAGTTCTTTTGATTGATGTTTCATTTACTGCTGTTCTATTTACTGCTATTCCATTTCCTTTTGCTATTCCATTTTACTTGTTGCCGTTCCATTTATTTGCATTTGTTGCTTTGGTGTGAGAGAAGGTCTAAGGCTGTAGAGAGCCTCAGCAGTCACTGCCTAGCTCCCAGACCTATGGTCCATGCTCTAATTTCCTTTCCATCAGTTTCTAGAGGGATGGGTTATTGCTTTCACACCCTTGACTGATAAGCTGCCTTGTGTGATTTTATCCTTTTGAAGTAATTTAGTCATAGTTTAGCATCCGTCTACCCTTGTATTTTTTGAACGCTATATTGAAAAACATTACTCTTGAGTAAATAGCCGCCTCAGACTGAGTACACTCTTGAAATAAAAAGTCGTCCCTGGGTTGACAATTAATGTGAGGTAATTAGGTGTTAAAAAGACGCTTTTTATCGCTCCACACTTAGTATGTAAATAAAGAAACATATACCATAAACATAACCAAAATAGTCCAACAACATATAAAATACATGTAGAATGGAATGTTGACTCATTGAGATTCTAATTAAAAGTGTAAGATTCCAAGTATACTCTTACATGAATGAAACATTGTATCCAATAGTAGAACATGAAACCACAACTTCCTTCTCCAAAGATTGTTATATCTCCTATGTATTACAAGATAAGCTAAGGCAATACCTCTTGAATATAAAGCCTTCCAAAAGGCCTTTAGTTTAGTTATGAGGAGTTATTGATAACAATTTAGAATGACCTTTGAGCTTCGTCATGAGTTTTTGGCTCATATGCCTATTCATATTCTATAGATGACTCATTACATTCAATGTGTGGCTTTTCAAATTCCACATGTGTCCTTTGGATTTCATTAAATAGCATTTATTACAAATGAGATAGTGGCCTAATAAGATAAAACTTACAATGGGACAAAGACTCATCAAATTGATAAATCATTTTCTTCCTCATGGAGTTCACTTTTGATGTATGTGTGCCATGCTCTGAACTCCTTTTTAATGGCTTCAACTCAAATTGGCAAGTCCCCTTTGTAGCACATCTTCACCTCTACTTCCTCTGTTAGTATGTTCTTGGGGCTTGACTATACATTATTCCATAGTCATGTGAGATTCATGTGCACTTTGACTCGCGGAAAGGTGTACTATAGAATAATGTCTTTAGTTACCACTAAGCCTTCCCGTTCTATTTCCTACTGGATTTGTTCACTATATTCCCTAATCTCCTTGAAGATGACTTCTCTTCCTTTGATATCTTCATGAGATCTGATGGCAAACATCCCATGTTTTTTCTTTAGAGACTTAAACCAATTATGTAGTCTATTATATGTAGCCATATTACTAACCAACTATTCGCCAAGATGCGATTTCTTCTGTAATTGTAGTCTCAACTGAACTCTATATATTTCTACGGAAATTTCATCCCTTTATTCCAAATGTTACAAAACATCTAGATATTCAAGAGTGCACTCATGTATCTGATCAAGTGCTCTATTTGCTATGTTCGGGATTTTGACCACTTCTCATGCGTTCTTCTAAATTCCAATGGGAGGATCCGTGACTTCTTGTATAAGTATCATCTCATTGTATAGTCACACCATGGTGTCCCCCATTCTATGATATTAGAGTTCTATGATAATAACCCTTGATTTTCCACTGCAAGATGTTTTACCTGCTTCTTCACCACAACAAGTTCTCTTCTTATCCTAGAACTCTCATTCAACAAGCACAATGAGTTATCCTATGTTGTTGTAGAGAATGCAACAATTGTTGTTGTGAATACCCTCAGATTCCTTCTGGCGTTGGAAGTTATCACCTTCTATGTAGACACTAAGACTGGGTTTAAAGAATCCTTTGAGAAATACCTATGCCTTTGTTGCACTTTGTTTGTTGGTGGAGGTGTGATGCCCGTCTATCCAAATGGAAGATGACCACTTGTGAGAGGGTTCTCTCATAGAATATATGGTTTTTCCTCCATTGGTTGCATGGTATTTTGTTCCTCGAATTGTTCCTCTTCTAGAGCTTGAGTCAATTTTTCTTCTTCCAATATTTGTGTTTCTTCCTCCTCCTATGACTGCCTCTAATTTTCTTCTTCTATCCTTGCATTCTCCTCTTCTTTTGCTTATTGCTTCTACAACAACTCATCCTACTGACTCTCCTTTCTTCTTCTTTTGCCTCTCCCCTCTCCTGTTATGCTTGAATAACTTATAAGTTTAAAGGAGAAACTTTCCATTTCCTTTTGCTATCACCTATCAAGGAATACCTGATCGTTTTCTTGGGATATACTTTATTTTCTTGTGGTGTTGTCTCCTCCTTCTCCTGCACTTGTAAGTCTTGAGGTGGTGGACCATGGAGTGAACTTGTATCCATTAGGGGATGTGTCTTCATGTTTCCACTATACTAGTTATTTATCTTCTCATCTTTTGTTGTGGACATTGAAGAGTACCCCATATTGTGAATAATCCTTTGACAAGGTTTCTTGACAATTCATCTGGGATCATATCCATGGAAATCTTTAGAAGTGAAATGTAGCCAGTCCAGCACATTTATCTCTTTAGCCAGGGGAAATTTTAAGGATGGAAATTTATCTTAAAGTTTAGAAACCCTGGCAAATCCCACTAGTCCATAATATGAAATTTATAAAATGTTTGGAGTTATTTTTGTAAAAATATTCAAATTTAAAATATTTTTATATAGTTTAAATATAATTTTTGGCAATTTTTAGGGTAAAATGATTTCATTTTATAAAATTTGGGCAAATCATTTTTACAAAAAAATGGAAATTAGTGACTCTTTTTTTTGGAAAAAGTATAGAAAATTATCCCATGGGTGAATATTAGCCCCTAAAATTTTCCCTCTTCAGCCATCACCTTATGGCCCTTTAACTTATACAGTCTAATCCTCAATGGAAAGATAGGTCATGAGGATTTCTTCCTCCTTTGAAGAATTATTGATAATCCATTGTGCATTTGATTTGCAACTTCTTGCATGACAACGTTGTTGGTCACATATGATGGCATAAGATGAGGGGATATCTAATAATTCAAGCACCTAATGTACATATCCTCAGGATCTATAAAGTAGGTTGCGATATTTCATTGTTTCTCCTTTACTTGGGCAGTCATGCAATGAGGATTGATCTCAAAACTCATGTGAAAGATTATTACAAAGAAGTATTAAGCCAATTTGTCATATACACCATTGAAGCTTTCTTTTGATAACTCTATAGTGGAAGTAAAATGGAAATTATCCTTAGGTGTCCAGTTCAAGTTTATTCCTCAGAACCCATAATTTGCACATATCTTTTATAAGAGATATGTAGGGATGTAAAATTTTGGTGTCTCGTTCACCTGTAAAGATGCTTCTGCCTGTCGGACCTGACATTGCAACTCAAATTGCAGGATATCCACCCAGTTTGAAGTTCTACCACATGTCACCACTATATTGAGCATGTATATCTAGTTATCTTTGAACACCTCAGCATTCGTAAGCACACACAATAGATAATTCATGGCTACCAAGTATTGATATATGTCTCTAAGGATCTTTTTCGGATAGACTAAGAATGGATGAAGGTTAAACTTGGCAGGCTCTCGAGACCATGATTTTATCACATCACTACTGTCAAGGGTTGCCCATATTATGTAGAAGTAATTTTCACATTCATTGGGCTTGAGAATAATATTATATGATTGAATAGCTTCACCAGTATAGATGGTGAGCTGACTGCCACTCTCACTACATAATACAAGCTGAGAGTCATCGATATGTGTAATGATCCATTCAATCTCCTCCACACATGCATGGCTAGGAATATGCATGCGATCATGTGGATCCTGGACTTCTTGATGTTGATGTATGCATGCAAATCTTATAAGTCCTTAGAAAACCTTTAAAACATGAATTTGTTGTAAATCTTGCTCCATGTGGCCTCTCTATCCTTACCAAAAAAGCATTTTGTATCTGCATATAGGAGAATATCTGTCTTTATAACTTCTACAAGCTCATCAGTGGTTTCTTCTGAAGGTTATTTTGAGGTCACTTTGTGAGGTGACATAGATCCAGTAGATGACAGCAAGGTGGTGATAATTGTAGCATAGACACTTGTTTTGGGAAATACACTCATAGTGACGATAGTAGCTTAAAACATCCCAATGACACAACAATACTTGTAAATCATGTACCAAGAGAAATCATAGATGATAGAACATAAAAAACTATGGACCTTCACGCAAAACAACTTTCATGTATGAGAAAATGACCAATAAAATGAGGAGGGTGCACTTTCAAATCACGATGGGACATGCATGGTCATTCAGGGCTTTATAGTGCATTCATGCACTCAAGCAAGGGGAAAAAAGTCATTTAGGGTGCACTAGTGAACCCCACAGGATCGAAGGGATGGAATGATGGGACTTTGGGTCTTCCCCATGCACCCATGGTCTCAAGGAGACAAGGAGGGTACAATGTCACAACCTAAGGTGATTAACTATAAGATTGACAAGGGTTTGGACCAAAGGAGTGTGCTCAAGTTGAGTGCATGT
Source organism: Pinus taeda (assembly GCA_000404065.3). NCBI lineage: Eukaryota > Viridiplantae > Streptophyta > Pinopsida > Pinales > Pinaceae > Pinus > Pinus taeda. Next base: position 24,698 of record APFE031531573.1, read on the forward strand.
TTTCATCAACTAGGAATGTACTTTTTATTTTCTGAGTTTTTTTTCTTACTTTTGTTTTCCTTTTCATAATTTTTAGTGTTTTTATGAGCATGTCGATGCCTATAAGGAAAAATTATAAGTCAAGAAAGATCATGAATTCACCTTACCATGGACTAACTAACTAATGTGCTTCTAATGATTTAAGTGACGATGCTTAAGAAAAATTGACTTAGGATGACGCAATACTAGAAGAAAACACATAGACAACAAATAAAACAACATGATGAATCAAGGGGGCTTGAAACAGAATTTATCATAGGCTCTATGATTGACATAGGAAAAACTTTTGGAGGGTCATCACAATGAAAAAACCTCCTTTGTCCATAATTTAAGCATCCTTCTCAAACTTGGATTATCCCTCTCTATTAGCTTCTATTTATATTTTTTTGTGAGTACCTTGGGGGTATTATTTGGCTTTGAAGTAACCCTTATTTCACCACTCGATCCAAATTAGAATTAAATATCAGTTACCTTGGGATCCAAGCCCACTTCTTTGGGTCCAAAACCACAAACCTTAGGTACATTTCCCAACAAACAACTTTTTTTTGTTTTCACCGCTTAGAAATACCTTCTAAGCTACCCAAATTTCAACACTTGCTATTAGTGAGCAAGGTATTTCAATATCCTTCTCATAGAAATGTCTAGCTCCATGAATTTCCTTTGCATGGAAATGATTATCCTTGCATGTGCCATGTATTCTCTTGTTCATAATCAAGACATATCTTACACGGTTTGTGACTATCATTGCATGTACCATTGCTTCCATTTTTCAATGCATGATTATGCTCACATGATCTACGACTTCCCTTACATCACTACATCTATCCTTACATGGTTTGTGACTTTTCTTGCATGGGTTGGAAACTTCACTCTCTTTCTTGAATCTAAAGATTAGAATTCCACTATGCAGTTGAATTTCCCTTTTAGTCTCCCAGTAAGCCTACATCACCTCAACTCAACTCTATAAGTTCTCTCATCCTCTTGGGTCAAATAACTCAGGTGCACATGGCTTCACTTCTTGATGTGTAACCCTACAACTCAATGAAGATATTAGCTCACGATCAACCGACCATCCACATGAAGCTACCTCATCCATTCCAAAGTACTTTGTACAAAGGCATATTAACTATCTCAACATACTTTGACAAGTCAAAAGAATTCCATCATCAATAATCTCGCCCACGACATACTGCATGCACCTAGTTCTCCATTGATATGCTAGAACTAACATCTTGCCTCATCACCAAACCTGCCAACACCACATATCCATGTTCTCTCCTCAACCTTCAACTCGATATCTAGGAAACGTTGTTATTTATTATAACAATTTCATAATTGCATCCTTCTAATATACTTTCCCTTTAAAGTAGCTCAGATAGCATGTCATAATTTCCATGCACTCCAGGTCCAGTCTGTGCCCTATCTAGGAACACAAACACACAAGAAGTTCCCACCCAAAGACAACTTTGCATATTGGAATGTAATATGAAAAAGATAATCAATAGTACATAGTATTTTGGCACAAAATCGTATTCCCTTCATGTCCATTAATAAGAAAATTGTAGTGCTCTGTTACCAGGGTCTTGGCCCTTTACAAATTCTAATACAAAGCTATAGTACTCAATATGTCCTTGAATCAAAATAGCTAATGTTGAGGCCTATTCCATTAGGCTCTCATCTACCCAATAAATGCAAAATACAACTAGAAAAATACTAACTTGCGTGGGTTATTCCCTTAGCCCTTAGTCATATGATCAATGTTGCTATGCTTTGTTGTAGAACCATTCCTTTGCTGCTATAGTCCTCTTTTACTTGTTATTGATAATGAATAGTTTTATTTGAACCCTATTAGCTTCTCTAGCCACCTATCGACTCCATAATGATCTCGTTGAGTTGGAATATTCCTTTACCCACTGTCATCTTCCTACATGATGAATTAGGTTGTTCCTTTAGCCCTATGTCGTTGTTTTGGCCTTTTCCAAGCCTTTTCTAAACTCTTGATCAATCTTTTGCCTACTCTAAAAACCTTTGTCTAACCTCTTAGGCCTGTGGTCTTACTACTCGAACTCATAGTTTTCCTATTTGCATCAATGATCTTCTACAAACAACCTTCAAGTAGACTCAACCTTTCTTAATTTAGTTGTGGGTCACTATAGGGATACTCTTTGACTCCTTGGCTAACCCTCATAATCCCTCATAGGAAATTGACCTTGTTGTACAATCCTACAACCAATTTAGGAAAAAATTTCTCACTCTATAGCCTACTTGCAGATGGCCCTAACCTGGTCTCTTTAGTATAGAAATTCACTATGAAACCTTGGCACGGTAAGGTTAGTCACTTTCTAGGTTTACAACAAACACCGAGGGATTTCTAGAATCAGATCCAATCCTCCTTTTATATTGGAATAAAAACAACCTCCACATGTAACCTCTCTCATATATTTTGCTACCCAATAGTAGCTCTTTGGCTTTATCACTAGATCATATCTCTCCGATCCTTACTAAATCCTCTTCAATAGAAGCAATTCATTGACTCTAAGTCATTTTCCTTGCTACCTATGGAAATTGAAAACTAACACTTCCATCCACAAAACTCTAGAACATATTTCAAAATTGGCCTCCTCTTAGGCTCATTGTCTTTTTCCAGGGCTGACTATGGCTAGGTCCTTTATCCTTCTCCCTCGAGAAGCTCAAATTACTTATCAAACATGTGATTAGGCCTCTTCATTGGGCTTATATTTATACTTTTTGTGTGCGTTGGGGGTATTCTTTTCCAATCCAGAAACCCATATTTCACTACTCAATCATTATTTAGAATATTATACTAATTATATTTGGTTCCAATCCCACCATTTTGGGTCATTTTCCCAACAAACCCCATTTTGTGAGTTTTATCCACTAGAAAAGGCTTTCCAAGCTACCCAAATTTCATCAATCACTACAAGAAAAAGGTCATTGGTGAGGGTCATGTTGTGATGGACCTTTAAGGTCCCTCACCAATGTGACATATGGTGACAATCTTTAAAAATGCATTGTTGTAAGTGTATATAGTGATGGTCCTTTAAGGTTTGTCACCAAAGCCATTTTCAATGACACTTTTGGTGAGGGTCGTTAAACGCTCATCACTAATTCTATCTTTGGTGACACTTTTGGTGAGGGTCATTAAATGCCCATCACTAATTCTCTCTTTGGTGAAAATTCTAGTGACGATATTGTATTAATCATCACCAATGATCTTTTTGGTTACTTTTGGTGACATTCAATAAATGTTTGTCATCATTGATCATTCCAATGAGCTTTTTATGATGCTTCATGCCTGTGACAGATGTTTAAGGTCCATCATCAATGTCACATATGGTGATAGCCTTTAAAACATCATTTTTGTAAGTGTATATAATGATGGTCCTTTAAGGTTTGTCACCAAATCCATTTTTAATGACACTTTTGGTAACGTTCGTTAAAGGCCTACGACTAATTTTCTCTTTGGTGACACTTTTAGTGAGGGTCATTAAAGGACCATCACTAATTATCTTTTTGGTGACACTTCTAGTGAAGATATTTTATTGACCCTCACCAATGCTATTTTCGGTTACTTTTGGTGACAATCAAAAAATGTTCGTCATCATTGATCATTCCAATGAGTTTTTGATGAAGCTATGTACTTGTTACTATATTTTTTGTCAAAAGATAACGATTTAAGACCATTGTTATGGAGTCTTTTTTACTATGTGTCCAAGGTCATAGTGGTTATAATAGTCAGTCAATTTTTTAAGAACTAATTAATGTGTATCATTTCCCTCAAGTCATAAGAATATAGTTCTCCTATGAGTCAACACATGATTCATATCTATTAGGTTTATTATCTAGTAAATTCCTTTAAATACAATTCCACTAGTGTGTGTAGGAACTATATTATTTAATACATAATCAATATCTATCAATTCTATTAATGAGAGAGACCTAACACTCCTCAACACTCATGGTACACCTTAACATGCTTCGGAACAATACACTAACATTCCTTGGCACCTCACATGTCTTGGAACATCTTTGTACCTAAAACATTTTGCCATGAGTAGGATGCCCAAGCACATGCTCGCATGCCTTAGGATAGCATAGCACTCCCCTATCATGTGTTGGCATGCCCTGGAACACCTTCGGAAAAACGTGCATTGAAAAAACTATCACTTGGCACACATTGGCACTTGTCATGTATTGGAACATATTATAAGTCTGCCTAGCATGCCCCTTTTGAAAAATATAAAGTCCCAATTTGTTAACCCTCTTATGTGTTCATTTCCTTGCATTTTAGCTTGTTTATTCCTTTTCTTTCCTTCAAACTCCTTGACGCATATTGGCATACTATGGCACCATGCACAACATATCATGTCTTAGCACCTAGAATGCCTTGGCATTATTTGGCACATGCTAGCACACCTTGAAAAGACCTAGCACACTCTCATAGTTCTTGACATTCCCTAATATTACCTGACGTGCCTTACCTGTGCTTAGCATACCTTGTCACTCCCTTCCTGGCATGTCATCTAGCACTCATTAACACTCCACAACGCACCCTTATATTCATTCACTTCCATGCATTTTGACCTAGTTCTCCCTTGTGTTGTCCTAGTACTCGCTAACACTCCTCAGCATGCATTGGCACTCTTTAACATACCTTAGCACTCTTCAATATTCTCTTCCACTTCATAGCATGCATCACACTCCCTGATGCACATTGGCACTTGGAATGTGTTGCCACTTGGCAAGTATTAACATGTTTGGCATGCGTTGAGATGACTTGGAATGATTTGGCATGGTTTAATATTAAATTTATTTGAGATCAATTATTGGAAACTAGATGAGAGGAAACAGAAGAAGATTTGGCACTTAGAATACATTGACGCTTGACACTTCGTACCTATTTGCACACAGTGTTGGTTTTCCTAGCATGACCCTCATGGAAAAGGTAAATTGATGACTTATTAACGCTATTATGTGCTCATTTACTTGTAGTTTAACCTTTTCATCCTTTTTGTTCCCTTAATGGTCCCTGGCATGCATTGTCACACCCTTGTATATCTTTGCATGCCTTCACACTTCGCACATCTTATCTTGTTTGACATGTCTTTGTACTATCTGGCACATGCTAGCATGCTATAGCATTCCCTAACACACCTTGAAAATCATGCCCGTACAACTAGCATTACATTTTTCCATGACTTGGGAACATTACATTCACTAGAACACCTTGGCGCTCCCTAGTTTTCATGCCTCTATTATCCTCCACAATGTCCTAGGCTGATGAGCAGATCGACGAAGTTAATCATAGACCAATCTTTTAGTTTGGTAGCTAGTCCTACCAAACTAGAGAGGGCTCTCTCTATCAAATCAAAATAAGTAGATGATTGGAATGTAAAGTATTTTAGGCTAGATAGCTAGGTTCAAGTGGGTTTTGGAAAATTTAGGGTTTTATTGGTAGATAAGGGAGAAAACCTAGGTAGCTAGGCTAGAGGGTCAAAGGGTTACAACAAAAAATACAAAAGGGATAAAGGTAGCATTACTTTTGTGATGGATCTTAGGGTTTTTCGGTGTAGTGTAGTGTTTAGAAGAAGAAATATGTATTAATGAGCATGAAACATGAATTCATTAAACAAGAAATAAAGTAACGCATAATGATTTTTCCATCAAAATAGAGCTTTATGCAAAGAATTTTGTTTATAAAATGTAGGGAAAACCATTGAATAATTTATGAACTGAAAGACAAGATTAATATCTTTCATATAAAGCTATAAAAAAAAAACAGATAACATCACAAACTTACTCCACATGAATTCATAGATAATTAATAGTTGCAAATTATGTCCCTTGATTTCTAGAAAATGTCCAAGTACAAGCTACAATAGTTCTCTCCTCTGAAATCCAACCCATTCTATCATTGAGAATCTAATACATAAAGAACAAAACAACATCTCCCCACTCTTAGGGGTTGAATCAATGACTCTAGGAACTATTCCATGAGGTGTTCCAAACAAACCCTAATATCTAGGGAAGTTAAAAATGACTTCTATAATTATCTTTGACTCCAACCTCTCTCATAAATGAGGTGAAATTTACATAAAAAAAACTTATAAATAATAACCACCTATTATTTACATTTACTTTTACCACTCACATTCACCTACTTCACCCTTTTGACTTTTACTAGAGTCAAACTAGGAATTACAAAAAATTACACAATGAAAATTTTACAAAAATCTCAAAAAATTTCCAGGTCTAGAACAAGTTGTTCGAGGCCATTTTTAGTTGCTTTTCTGAAGTCCAAATCTAGATCAGAAGCCTTTTTTGGAAATATGGGAGAGTGTAGATGTCTTTAGAGTATTTCTTCACTCAAAATGATCAATTTTTGGCTGAGATATGGCCATTCTCCCAAGGTGTCTCCAGGTGTGCAAATAAAATGGAAAGAGGGGTAGAAAGGTGAATTTTGGCCTATGTTTTGTAAATTTATCAAAACCCGAGCCCCAGACTTGGAAAGTGTGAAATGGGGCTTGATATGGAGTCATAAGATTTCCAAAAATGCTTATTTTACATCATCTGGAGCCCTGAGGAAGAAGAAAATCATGAACTCATTGTGCTGCTAGACAAAATATTGCCAAAAAATTGCAAGTCTGCACAAAAACACAAAATTTTCTCCAAACCCTCCAAAAATATATCCAGAGGCACCTACTTAGCACACCTAAAACTTGCTAATACTCCCTATCATACACTGTTATTCATTCATTTCCATACAATTGAAACTAGTCCTCCCTTGTGTTTCGCTGACACTACCTAACATACCTCGTCAATGCGTTCTTAACACACCCAGAATTTACTAACACTCCCTATCAGACACTCTTATTCATTCATTTAAATGCAATTGAAACTAGTCCTCCCTTGTGCTTCCCTGGAACTCCCTAGCATGTGTTGGCGCCACACCCTCGCCCTTGACACCTCTTGACATGCCTTAGTACTTGGCATGTCTAGGAATGACTAACATGCCTTGGAACTTTCTAGCATGTGTTATCACTTTCTGACATTCCTTTCACACCTTGGCACTCCCTAGTTGTCATGCCCTCATAGATAGCCTTACTTTTTTTGTGACTTTGGAACCCAACCAAGTCATTGAAACATAGTGTTGTCCCTAGAAAAAAGTCTCCCTTTGTCTAAAATTACTTTTTCCATCTTTTTTTCGTAATCATAGGCTTACCTATTCCAAGTCCTATTATGAAATTATCCTAATACACTTCGTCCTCGAGAGACCTGGAAGACACTCTTATTCATTTGTTTCCATGTACTTTGACCTAGTTCTCCCTTGTGATGCCCTCACACTCCCCAACACTCCTCGACATGCACTGACATTGTTTGGCATGTGTTATCATGCCTTTTTCCTTGGCATGCCCTGGCACTCCTTAGCTATCATTCCCTCATAACTACCCGTATTGGTTTTAAGACTTGGGAACCAACCAGGTCCTACCTCAACTACAACATCTTGACCGAGTTATAGTTACTACAACTATACTATCCCTTGTTCACCTAAGAATGGCCTGTAACTCATATTGGGATACTCATGCCCAATCTTAGCTCATCTCACTTAAGAAGTCACCAAGTTAAAGCTCACGTCTAACCATGGCCATAAAACAACTAGGCAACATAGTTTACATCATGACATGGCATAGCACCTGGCATGTCTAACAATCCCTTGGCACTATGTGGCACATGTCGGTATTCCCTTCATGCCATGGCATAATTTAGCACTCCCTATCATACCGTACCACTCCTTGACATGTCATGGCACTCTTGCATGATTTGGAACTATCTAGCATATAACTTTGTCAGTCCCTCCTGAGCACACTTGGAATTCATTGACACCCCCTATCATACACTCTTATTCATTCATTTCCATGCATTTTGAACTAGTTTTCCTTTGTGTTTATGTCGCACTCCCTAACACTCCCTGATGTGCATTAGCACACCTTGACACACATTGGCACACCCTGACACACATTAGCATACCTTGGAATGTCACCCTAACACTCTAACATTTCTTGGCACCACTTAAAATACCTTGTTGTCCCCTCCTTAGCACACCTAGAACTCACTGACACTCCTTTTCACACACTCTTAGTCATTAATTTCCATGCATTTGAAGATAGTGCTCCGTTATGTTTCCCTGGCACTCCATAACACTTTGTGGCATGCATTAGCACACCTGGAATTCACTAACACTTCCTGTCACAAAATCGTAATCATTCATTTACATGCATTATTTTCATCTATTGCTCCTTTGTGTTCCCCTAGCACTCCTTAACACTTTGTAGCATGTGTTTTTGATGGACAAAACACTATATATAGGGTAGCTCATCCTCCATTTATGGACAAGAAAATTTGGTTAAGTCTCTAATAAGAAGTGCAAATATAAGCCACCAAGAGAAGGAAACAAAGAGACCAGATGTTGGTGCTGTTTATGGGTCTATTTTAGGGCTAAGAGATCCACACGTGTGAAGGAAGGAAGAACTATCTACTACAGAAAAGGTCGAAGATATTGTTGTTATCCAAGAAGTCAAATCAAGGAAGAAGATAAGGTTACATGTCGAATTATAATAAGAGTTCATACCATCCAGGTGAAGAAGATCAAGGTTCAAAAGGTTTGTCAACCACACATTCTAGGGTTTACGAAAGACAGCCAATAACTACAAATCTGATCCATGGAACTAGAATTTGAAGGATAGTCTAGTTATTGAAGGAGGAATCCTGATCATCGTTGACTCAAGGAAAGATAAAGAACTTGAATCAAGGAGGCTTGTGACTTGGTCTTGGAGAGGTCATTGAGTCATGGTTCTAGGCCATGGTCTTGGTATTCATCAATTGAAGTATATATAAGAAGAATATCTCGTTTGGGTTTTCCTCTCATGTTGGAGAGGTTTTGGCCCTGCTTGATTGCATATTCTATGTCTCTTGTCTCCTCATTATTTATGCATTGGTATATGTTTGATGAAGAATATGTTTTTGAGCATTGTTTGTTATTGTGGGTTAGTCTTGAATGTGTCTGTGTCTGAAAAATTGGTTGGGTTTGTAAACTATGTGTAGAGAAGTGTTTGATTGATACAGGCTTCCTACAATAGAATGTTTCCCTTACTTAAACAATTAATTTAGTGGAAACATGGGTATTTGGACAATTATTTTTGAATTTGTGCACCTTACAAGTAAATCAACTCATATAATGCATAAATCTAAAATAAAGTCGTAACGTGTTGAATCATAGAAAGGATGTTCATAAAATATGATAGCTTAAATGTACATGATAGTTTGGAAAGGTGGGGAATAACTCTTATTTATTCATAGGTATTCTAATAAATTCCTTTTTTAATATTTAAATGTCCATGATGATTTTGAAAGCAGGTGGGTAGCAATTCTTACTCATGTAATAGATAGCCTAACAAGTACTTTTCTCTATCTAGAATGATACTAGATACAAAACTTTTTGTATTGTGTGCTTCAATTTTCTTTATAATATATAATGTTATAAAAACTTTAAAATAAGCTTCTCACTTTGGTTCATGCATTTGTGGTAAAATCTGAACCCAGCTTTTGAAAGTAATGTTATTTTGGAGGACACCGACAATATTTTTCACTCCATAAAGGTTTTAACCTATCTTTAGTCTTTGATGAGTTTTTTTGGATGACTGTACTTTAAAAATAAATATGCATCTGCCATTTTCTCACTTGCTAATTTAGAATCAATGCAAAAAATCAAAATAATTACTTACATTTATTTTTAGAGTTTACCTAAAATTGATGGAACATGGTGATTACATCAAATATGTGTGAAATTGAATTTTGAAATTTTATTAATGTCCCCAATGCTTGGAAAATGTAATGGGATGAAATGATAAGTTAACATGTAAGGTATTTAGTGAGACAATGCTTCTCTTCTAAGAAAATTATATCTAAACCAACTGCAATACTAGGGAGAGAGAGGATTTTGTAGCACAGAAAGCTTGGTTGTGTGGGTTTGGGGCTAAGACATAGTTTCTCCATTTAACTGAAGTAAAATGAGAGAAAATGAGGCAATGCATACTTTGTAAATCTTAGCTATGAGGATTTTGGGTTCAAAGCTTAGTCACTTCACAATTGAAACAAAATGAGATCAAATGAGACAAGGACTTGCAAATTATTAGTTATATGTAATGACATTAAAGTGAGTAAACACAAAGTATCAAAATTCGAAGTAGAATCAACCCTTGTGTATGAAAATTCAGTCAAGCATTTTTTTATGGCTGAATTTCCCCTCAAATATACATTTGATTAATGAAAAAGCTTAGAAAACCACATCTATGTAATTGAGGTATCCCTCTTATATGCACAAACCTTTCCCCTTGGCTTCCCATTGACTTCGAGGTTGTGTTCCCCTACACTCCTATATTCTTACTAGGGATACTACACTCCAACGTTAGAGATTCTAAGATATATTGTGATAGGGGGAATGAGGATTTTGGACATTCTTGTTGCCACAGGAAAGTCTTGCCATGTTTAGTTCAACAATATGGAAAAAAAATTCTCATGTAGAAGGATTTATGGTGCTTTTTCAATTGTGGCAAATAGAAATTCCATACATTATGGTGCTTCTAGGTAATATTAGCGATTCATGAAGAAAGATCAATGGTTCCTTGGGTAGAACTATACCAACGTGTGGGTGGGACTAGACTCATGAGATTCATTTTTACTACCATCACAATGAACTACAACCAAATTTACTGATCAGATTTATTTTTTACTGCCATAACAATGAACGACATTCAAATTGGTTATAAAAGATTGCATTGTTAAAAGTTATTTTTTAGCTTTAAAGTTTGACATAATAATTATAAAGCCAAATCTCATTTGTTTTAATAACATGGAAACCAATAATATTAGTATTAGACAATTAAACATTAATAAAAAATATTTATAGTTTTTTTTTGTTTAATTATATAAAAATCAAAATATGAATTTGTTTAAAATTGCAACTTACAACATGGTTAATTATTTTGTAATTTTGAAAAATAAAAAATATAATTTTTTGAAATGAGTATAAAATAAGATAAGAAAATATGCATTCCATACATTTTGGTATATTCATAAATATTTTTTTTAATTAAAAAAAAATTATAATTAAAAAACTTTAACGATCATCCAAATTAAAAGTTTAATTTCTACCACATTGTCTTTCCCGCCTTAGTGTATTTGAATGAATGTGTAGTTGAAAAAAAAGGAAAGACCATTTTGCCATGTTTTCCTCCTTGCCTTAGTTTATTCGAATGAATGTTGAGTAGTTGAAAAAAGAGGAAAGACCATTATGTCGTGTTTTCTTCCCTGCCTTAGTGTATTTGAATGAATATTGAGTAGTTGAAAAAAAAAGGAAAGACCACAACAAGTTTTCTTCCTTTCCTTAGTGTATTCGAATGAATGTTGAGTAGTTCAGAAAAAAAGGAAAGACCATGGACACAATACAATCTGATCTGTGGCTATATGGAAACAAGTACAGGTTGGTGGATCGATCTTTAGGGTTTCTAGATCTATGGTCATTCTTAGAATTGATTTGCAAATTTGTTTTATATCTTCACATGAAATGTATGTTGAGTAGTTGAAATAAAAAGGAAAGGCCATGGGCACAGTACAATTTGATTTGTGGCTATAGGGAAACAGGTACAGGTCGTTGGATCAATTTTTAGGGTTTCTAGATCGATGGCCATTCTTAGAATTGATTTGCAATTTTTTTTTATATTTTCACATGAAATGTTGCAGTAATTCGCTGGCAGTTATTGTTTCATGGTTGAATTTGGATGCGTTGAGAAATAAGATTGACGGGGATCTCTTCAATGGCTTGGTCACAAAACATGGATCTATTTTCTCAACAAGATTGAGGGGGATCTCTTCAATGGCTCGCTCAGAAAAGATTAAGGAGGATCTCCTCAATGGCTTGCTCACAAAACATGGATCTATTTTCGCCAGGCAAATCTGGACCATGATGGAAGGATTAGAAGTCTTGGTCTTCTTTCAAAAGCCCAAGAAAATACTTGCACAGGTGTCCATTTTCTCCTTTAATTCCTTCCTCGATTTCAATTTCTTCGAACAATCTACCAACATTTTCACCTGAAATTAGGTTATTTGGGTTTTTTTTATAAAGAATTTAGCTTCAAATGAACTAGCCCCACAATTACTATATTGGGAAAGAAATTTATATTAAATATACGTTGAACTCTTATAGTAGTTTGGTAGTATACCACACCATAAATTACAAAAAAAATAGTTTGGTAGTATACCACACCAGGAAAAAAACAAAAATAACAACAATGTAGACGTCTCAGGGTTAACTCCCTACCCTCCCTCATTTCAATGCAACACAAAAAGATTTTCTTGCTCCCTTTCCATTTCAGGACAGTTCTTAATCAGAAATCTCAATTTTAACCTCTGTTACCAGAAACAGAATGGAAGTCTTCCTTTCTAAAAAAATCGTATAAAAAATGGAACCATACAGAAAATGGTGTTTTATATGGTAGTTTTCGTTTTGTAATGCAAGAAATGGGTTTTCCAAAAATAATTCGTTTCTTGAAACTGTTTTATGGAAAACGTTAATATGGTTCATTTGCAATATGGATCTCTTCCCGATTGGACGTGGACATTTATCATAAAAAGTATTGGTTTTCTGGATATTTATTGAGGGCATTTTCACAGTCTATGGTTAGAAATCAACCATATATAACTTAGTTGCTAGTTTGTTGCAAATATGTTGGGTTTTCTCCCTAGTGAGAAAACCTTGCAATAGTGCTTAATATATCTTTAACAATGTTGACTATTTAGGGATTTTATTAGTTAAATTTATGCTATTTTTTTAATTGTAGCCATTGATGTGTAGCAGTGTATGGTTAAGTTTTTACAAAAAAAGATTGTTATTTTTGTGTTGCTTTTGTTTAAAAGTGGATTTTGTGATTGTATCTAATATTTAAAATGCGTATTTTTATATAAGATTATAAATTTAAATGTATAAGGTTTTTTATATATATTTTTATAAATTAGTAATATTATATATTTTATAAATTAGTAGTTAAATAATTTAGTTAATTTTTCTAGTTAATTAACTATTTTATATAAACATTGGGACACAATATTTTTTTTTTTCATTGGTCTAGTTTATAACCTCTCAAATGATTGGAAAAGGATTTTGATAAAACCATCCTATAGAAACTTTTATCAACTATTAGACTATCTATAATATTAAATATCATCAACCAAAGTCGTTAAAATATCTAAAACAAATAATTATCTATTATCCATCCCATTAATAGTTTTGTCCCATAAATACGTTTTTCATCAATGATAAGGGAGATTATGTTAGGTAATTTGCAATAATAAAGCTTAAGAGCAACAAGCTATTGATTAATATGTCTATAATATAAACATAATTTCAACTATGACAAATATGGAAAGTTTCATAATTACATAAAAATAGCGATAGAAATAATTGTAAATTCATAAAGATAATCAAGTCTCAAAAGTCAAAATACAAAATAGAAATCCATCATTTAATAAATCTTAAATACAAAACAAATAGGAGTACTAATATAAGAAAATACTCCTCTTCATTTATAAATAACCAACATAGATTTATCTCTCTCGAGCATCAGGAGAGATCAAATCTCTTTCTCTCTCTCACTCTCTCTCGCTACAAACCTCCTTAAGTGAAGAGATTTCATCCTCCCAATGCTTGATCCACAATTAAAATGGATCTAGGTTGCTTTAGTTATTAGCCTTTGAATAGGCTACATTGCACAAAAGGACCATGGAAAAAAACAATGGGGTAGGAGTAGCATGGGAAAAAACCATGGGCAAGAAAAAACTATGCATTGGAGAGTTTTAAGTTTTTTAATTTTTTTACTTGATTTGATTTTGTTTTATTTTGACTAAGTTAAAATGCCAAATATTATAGCATATTCCCCCAGCCTAAAGGGTCTCTTGGCACAAAAATCTAACAACCAAAAATATATTAAGAGGGGCCTATAATAAAATACCTAGATTATGACATTTCTTTTCAAGACTTCAAGGTCTCTCTTGCTTATTTTAATTTATGAAAGAAAATCAATGAGAAAAAACTAATAAATTAAATAAATGTTAAATACACAACCATGGAATCTAACTAAACCATGTGCAGAGACTAGCAAATTAAATGAATATAAAGTACAAAACCATGGAATATTACAAAACTATTGGCCATAACATTTTTTCAAAAGTTATTTTAACATAATCAAATCTAGCGACTAAAAAAGAAAGTTTTGGTAAGTTCTAACCATGGGTGATAACATTTTTTTAAAATTTATTTTAACATAATCATATTTAACAACTAAAAATGAATGGTTTGGTATGTTATAACCACAAGTGGTATTTATATATAATATTTAACTAAGTAGAGATTATAAAAAATCACAATTTAATAATTTATTTCACTTATTTCTGTTGATAGCTAGCTAGGAGTTAGAGAGTGAGTTAGTTAGATAGGTTGATTGTAAGCCTATGGGTAGGAAAGGAAAAGGCCGTTGATCGCGAAGATCAAGCCAGAAATGAATCCTTTTGTCATTATTTGTTTATTAATACAAATAACTCGATTTATCAGTTTGTGTGGTGTGAATGGAGTAATTGAATGAATTGTGTGTGAATTTTAGTCATTCCACATAACATAGGTTTGCAGGTGTGCAGAAATAGAGGCAAAGTGTAGAGAAATGTATTACGAGTTTATACATAGACAATATTGGAGAAACATTAATGTTACAGCAAGGGTATACTGTAAGGATTCTTAAAACCTAAGGAGATATAACAGAAGAGTAAAGGTGCAAAGGGATGAAGTAATGGAGCGAAGATTGAAATAAGAACCATTGAAGACTATATGGTGATAGAAAATACACATGTAGAAATATGAATGAATGGGTTGTTATACAGTAAGAGACAAAAGCATGTAGCAACGAAGTATAGTTGTTGGATCAATCAGATCTATGAATGAGAGTGAGGGAGATAGATGGCTAAGATTAAGTCGCGTAAGATAAAGTCAAGAAGATGAATGGCATTGATTAAAACCACATTCACAATAGCAAAGCGGTCTTCAGAGGTGGTAAGTGGTATCTCGTACACCCTAAAAGTGGTAATTGGTATTTTGAAATTTCACGCGATTAGCCTTAGGTGAGTGGCATGTAGCACGTGAAAACTACTTTTCTTGTGCGGCCTCAAACTATTATCGTTTGTGCAAGCATCTGCGCGATATTGCACGCTAGCCATTAGATCGAACGGGACTGATCAATGGTGTAGATTAGCCAAGCTAGTTGGCAATCAGTGACAGGATAACTGTCAGATTAAGGAATGAAATCGACAGTGGAGGTTGAATGCACTATAGAGAGCATTGATATATGTGCATGGGTTTGAGGAATGGTGGGAAGGTAAGGTTTAAATCTAGTTTATGAAATATTTCTATTATATGGGAATTATAATAGAAATGAGCGGAATTAATTTTTTATGGGTTAAGTTGAGTTTTAACCAAAGTCCAAAGACTATTGTATGGTTGGTGAGCCATGGGTGAATAAATTAAAAATATTGTAGAAGAGTTTATAATGTTTCCACATAAATTTATTTAACGAGCCTTAGACCTTGATTAAGTGAAGGTATTACAGAGTATGGAATTTGAAATTCCCAAGACACACATAGTGTCAGATGCAATTTTATTTGCATACTGTGGGTATATGTAGCTTAGGCTGCACCATTGGGGTATATACAACTTAGGCTTGCGTCATTTTTGGTATTAGAGTAGAATAAGGAAATTCTATATATAATAATTCTTTGAGGAAACTTAGAAAAAAGTTATGTTTTGAAGGTGTGTATACAGGCAAGAGGAGATCGAATTTTAGATACAACAAACAGTAGGCACACATATATAGCGTGTAGTAGAATTTGCAGATGAAAAGAAATAGAGAAAAATCCATTCAAAGTGCAAGTGAATGGTAGAACAATATCATACCAAGGTCTTGAAGGTAGTCACATAAGAAGGTGAGAGGATTGCAACAACCTAGAGCAAGGAGTGGTCAATTGGTTTCATAGTTGAGAACCAAAGAGATGCCAAAAAACTGAGCTTAGAGGAGAGAATCTTAGTGAGGTATCATGTAGTAGGGAGGACTTGTTACTGTAGAGGTATTTTTGCAGCTCACGGAAATATCATAAAGGAAATTCCACAAAGGATGTGGGTACAATTGCTAAGGGATGAAGAAGGTTGGTAAGAGTTTCTGGATGAATGCAGAATGTGGTAGAACCTTGAAGAATTGTAACAGAGGTTGGATAAAGAGGATAATTGTGTTCTTAAAAGGTGCAGATGAATTGAAGCCTAGAAGGAGCAGAGAGAAGTACTCAAAGAGGTTCGAGAGAATAGAGAACCAAGTGCTTGCGAAAATACCAAGTATAGAGGAAAGCTTTGTGAGGTAAGTGGCAGCAGGGAGGACTTCTTGGTGCAGAGGCTTTAATACAACTTGTACTAAGTGAGTGAGGAACTCATGAAGATAGAGAAGAAGAAGAATACTAATAGTCATAACAGATATAAGAAAGGGTCTCAGGAAGACCACAACAGAAGAAACGTGAAGAAGGAGGATGTGAAGGAAAATGGCAAGAGAATGAGTCAAGAGGAGCTTCACAAGGATATTGTGGAGTAAAAATATCAACTCAATGTACTAAGGATGCTACTAGAGGAAAACCAAAGACAAGGTCGAGTCTTGAGGAAAAAGGAAGTGAAGTGGCATATGTTACAGAGAAGGCTATAGTAGAGGCAAGTGAAGTGGCTGGTGGAAAAACTCAGAGAAGTTGAGTTGAGAATGGAAGTTTCCATTTGTGAAGTAGAACGAGGTGAAGTTCTAGGTGAAGATGAAGTCTGGGGATGTCTTATGAACCCTTGTGAGAATTCAAGACATCAAGAATTTTACTTTGCTAAGGAAGAAATTATTGATGATTTTTTGAACTGTTGGACAAATTCAGATCAGTAAGAGGCTATAAAGCCTTATATATTTGAATCTAATAATTTTGATGTGATCACAGGTTTTGTAGAGGATGAACAGTCTTTTGAAGCTGTAAAATGTATGGAAGAGTACCTTTCAGAAGATAAATATTCAAAAGTAAAGAATGATGGATAATGTCTCTTGAATGAGAAAAGTAGTGAATTATTGCAGCAGCAAGAATTTAGTAATACATTGATGTTTGAATTTGTTATAACATAGGAACAATTTCTTTTGAAAGAATGAGATTGAATTCAGTTTGAAGAACTGATATGTGAAGCAAAAATTGAGACTGTTGAACCTTGTAATTCTCAAATTGATAAATTGTGTATAAATTTAGGAATTATAGGTGATGATGAAATACTTATGAAGTGTCACAGAGCACTTGAATTGATGGAATATTTGCTGGAGAACTCAGAGTATGACAATATCATTGTAGATGAAGGAGTTCAATACAGTGGAGAAGAGCAAAAATACATCATTGAAGCAAGTGGTGTAGAAGAGAGACTTTTTGTTAGTTTCGAGAGTCCCTTAGAGAATTCTTTAAAGAGGTGGAATCAACATATTGATGCACTGATAGAGAAGGAAAAATCAGAGCAGCATACTTAAATCTTGCCAAGGGAAGAAGACGCACTGAGGACTTATGATTTTGATTTTAATAATTGTTTTCTAAGTGCAGGTTTTGTTGCACATACTAGACAAAACTTTGCACATATGAGAAACCAAGTAAATATGGAAGAGGAAGGAAAGTTTGTTGGAGTTGATGAACAACATAGTAATGTATTTGAGAGGAATAAAGTACAAGGGGAATTGGAGGAGAATTTAATTTTTGAAAGTAAATTTACAGATATTGAGTAGAGGTTGTGTTAGGTAAACTTGACATAGGATAGAGTCAAAGTTGACCAAGTTAAATAGTGATGGTTTTGGGGCACATGATATTCTGCACCCATAGTATTCTACCTATGGTATTATATATAATGGAGCTTATAAAAGGTTGGAAGGACTTAATTGTAACACAATACCTAGATGTGAGTGCTAACGGCTCACTTGGTTGGATTGGCCAGGGTTTTGGCCAATGCTAATGAGATCTTATTAGGTTGGGGTTTTCCGTGATAAACATTTGTGTTTATGTGTTTATGGTTGTTGATGGTTATTTTCTTATATTTATTCCTCTCAGTAATTATTTAAGTTATGCAGTAAATTTCTTACCAACTGGTATTAGAGCTAGATGCTGGCTTCAAAGGGATTCTTTGATGCCAAGGGTTTATAGTGCCTAATGAGATCAATGTAGCCTTTTTACAGATTTGGGTCTCGAAAATAATGCTGGAACAATCGAATGCAGAAGAACCTCGAGGAGAATGTGCGGAAGATAGTGCCATAACTGCTAGGGATCACAGTGCATTTGCGATATTTTCCCATCTGGAACATGCTGATGAATTGTTTGGGATTCATGCGGCTTCGAAACTTGTTCATTTTTTGCTACGTGATGCCACTGGTGCTGGAATCTACGAGGTTCTAGGGCTCGCAGTTGGAGCGGTTTGATAGAAGTTTCTGAGAAAATAGAATTGAGAGAGGATGGATCATAATCGTAGTAGCAATAAACAAAAAAAAACTTATTGAAGTCAAAATTATTGCATGTAAATGGGCATACTACTGTAAGACCTAGTAAGGCATGTGTACCCCTCGGTGATCTCTCGTAAATTCTGGGTTAGACCTAGGTGATAGGTGGGATGTCAGATTAACAATACCCTGATTAAAAAATCTGGGGGGGGTAAGAGCTAGAGTGAGCGGGATTGTCTTACTTAGCAGGTTTGGTTGGAGTTAGTCAAGGAACCCCAAGTCAAGTTCAAAGGGGGAATTGTTAGGTAAAATTGACTCATGATAGAGTCAAAGTTGACCAGGTAAAACAGTGATGGTTTTGGGGCACATGGTATTGTGCACCCATTGTATTCTTCCCTTGGTATTATATGTAATGGAGCTTATAAAATGCTAGAAGGACATCATTGTAATGCAAGACCTGGAGGTGAACGGTGAAGGCTCACTTGGTCGGATTGGCCAGGGTTTTGGCCAATGCTAATGATATATTATTAGGTTGGGTGTTTCCCCAAATTTTGGGTTTTCCTAGATAAACATTTAAGTTTATGTGTTTATGGTTGTTGCTGGTTATTTTCTTATATTTATTCCTCTCAGAAATTATTTATGTTATGCAATAAATTTCTTAACAGGTTGTTTGGAAAATCACAAGAGGGTAAGGATGAAAGGGTGGTAGTAAGAATCCGAAAACTTCAAAGATAAGATAAAGAACAACAATTTAAAGATGAGTGGACAGAGTACAACAAGAAATAGCAGACTATGTATGAACTGAAGGATGTGCTAGAGATAAACATTGAAGAATTATGGTAGTTAACGATGAAGTGGTACAGATGGAGGAGATTGACAGCAACAAGAAGAGTGATTAATCAGAATTTGAAATTGATTGACAAGGAGAGGAAGGTGAAATAGAAGACAACAAAAGTACAACAACAACAAAGGAACAAAGCATTCAGGCAACTAGAAACTAAATTTTGGGACACTGGAGGTTTTCTATGAACTTATGAGAACAGATGATCAAGAGATCATGAATGTTTTCAACCTTGAGAGTCTGATGCAGGAGAATTCAACTCAGAAATATAATTTTATTTTTGTAGACATAGGGCATCTTGTGTTTTAAGAAATTTGGTTTCGTGAGTATTAAATTAATGTAATTATTAAATGTTTGAGTGATTTTATTGAGAGAAACTAGAATAGTGATTAATTAAGTATTATGAGGCATATTTGTAAATGTTCTCAAATGTAGGAGAACATGAGTGATGATGAGTGATTAGTGAGGATTGAGCGATTTTGAAATATTGTAAATCCTACATTAGGAATTGGTTTAATGATTTTGGGGATTAAAGGGAATCCTTAGGATTTAACTAAGTTGTTGAGATCCTTAAGGGAGCATTGAGAGATTTTAGGACTTGATGAGCACATTAAGGATCTAGACCAGGAATTGGGTTACAAAACCTTTTGGATAAATGTAAGCCTAAAAGGAACAGAAAAGGGTTAGCTAGCTAGGAGTTAGAGAGTGAGTTAGTTAGATAGGGTTCATTGTAAGCCTATAGGTAGGAAAGGAAAAAGCCACTGATAGCGAAGATCAGGCGAGAAATGAGTCCTTTTCTAACTATTTGTTTATTAATACAGGTAACTCGATTTCCAATTTTATGTGGTGTGAATGGAGTAATTGAATGAATTATGTGTGGATTTTAGTAAGTCTACATAACGTAGGTTTACAAGTGTGCAAAACCAGAGACAAAGTGTAAAGAAGTTTGTTACGATTTTATACAGAGACAGTATTGGAGAAACGTTAATGTTACAACGAAGGTATAGTGTAAGGGCTCTTAAAACCTAAGGAGTTATGCAGCGAAAGTGTAAAGGAGTGAAGGAATGAAGTAATGGAGGAGAGATGAAAATAAGAACTGTTCAACACTGTAAGGCGAGAAAAAATACATAGGAGGAAAGCCAAACGAATGGGCTATTACAAAGTAAGACAAAAGAACGTAGCAATGAAGCACAGTTGTTGGACTAGTCAGATCTACAAATGACTGTGAGGGAGATAGTCATGCAAGATAAAGGAAACATGATGAATGGTAGAGATTAAAACCACATGCAAAATAGTAGAGCAGTCTTCAGAAGTAGTAACTGGTATCTCACATGCCCTAAAAGTGGTAACTGATATTTTGAAATTTCACGCGATTAGCCTAAGTGAGTGACACGTATCACGGGAAAGCTACTTCTCTCGTGTGGCCTTGACTTGTTACCGTTCATGCAAGCATCTACATGAGATTGTGTGATAGTCGTTGGATCGAGCGGAATTGATCGATAGTGTAGATCAGCCAAGCTAGTTGGCGATCGATGACGCGATAATCATCATATTAAGGGATGAGATGAATTGCGAGGGTTGAATACAGTATAAAGAGCATCTATATATGTGCAGAGGTTTGTGGAATGGCATAAAGGTAAGGTTTAAACGTCGTTTATGAAATATTTCTATTATATGGGAATTATAATCGAAATGAGTGGAATTAATGTTTTATGGCTTAAGTTTGAGTTTTAACCAAAGTCCAAAGACTATGGTATGGTTGATGAGCCATGGGTGAATAAATTAACAAAGATTATAGAAGGGTTTATAATGTTTCCACATAAAGTTTTTTAAGGAGCCTTAAACCTTGATTAAATCAAGGTTTTACAAAGTATGAATTTGAAGTTCTCGGGACACACATAGTGTGACAAGCTATTTTATTTGCATACTATGGGTATATGTCTCTTAGGCTGCATCATTAAGATATATGCAGCTTAGGGTGGCATCAGTTATTTAAATATGTGTTTCTCTTTTGTAATTGTTGTTTCATTTATTTTATCTTGGTTTTGTTTAAAGGAGTATTGAAAATAGTCTTTCTAGACTTCATCATATATGCTCAAAATCATTGTGTACTTTAGTTTTATATGGGACCCATTATGCCCTTGTCTACCTTCATTTCCTAAATACTCAAGCAAAAGATTTGATAACCAGATTCTAATATGTTGTGTTCCATTTGAATGGGTATTTTCATGTGTCTTTCTCTCTTTCACTATACTACAATCGATATAAATTTGAAGGATGTACATGTCATGCCTCTTCCCTTATAGTTGGTTGATATATGCACTGATGTTTTGAATTGGAGATATTTGGGTGTCATAATCTAATGTTCTCTCCTTTAACCTCCCAAGAAGTCTTCATTAAATTTCAGGTATCATATTTCAGACCTAGTCTCTATCAAAATTTGTGCTTCAAAGTCTCCAATTTTTGTGTTTTTCAAGAGAGGGAGCCCCCTCCTGCTAGAAAAGACTAGTTTGTAGCAGAAGGAATTTTGTGGATACCTCAGGGTTCCTCTCCTCATCCTAGAGGAATTAAAGAGTGCTAACATATTGGTGTCGTTTCTAGGGAGTGAACAATCATATTTCCCCTGGGTGTGAATGACAAGGATCAAATCTAATTGATGATGGTGAACAAGAGTTGGACATCAGAAGGATGAGCCATTCACCTTATGATTCCAATCAAGAAGACCCATATTTTCAAGTTCCATTGATGTCTCCACATTTTGAATATGAATTCTCAATATAGAAGGCATGCTCCCATGAATCAAGATCACATTCTAGGTTTTCCGAACTGCATGCCTTGTGTAGATTAGTAGACTTATCTACCAATATTCAAAGATGACAATGGAGAGGATGATTTTGTACATCCTTTTAAATTCCATATGCATGCACACAAGTTTACGGTTCAATTTCATGAAGATTGTCTCATGGAGATGTTCATGGCTACTCTGGAAGGAAAAGCACAGTGCTGGTACGAAGGTTTGCCATCTGGTAGCTTGTATTCACTTAAGGATTTTCATTTAGCATTTTATGAGAAATACAAAGTTTTTTTCAATGCTTGAGAACTGTTGTGACCATTTTTAGAATTTCGTTCAAAACCTCGAAACTTTTTATGGCAATGAAGAGTTCAGGGATGAAGGAAACCTCGAGGTTTTGCGTGAGAACCCTTTTCATCACCAAGAAGATATGCACTCTTGTCAGTATTCAATGAAATAGTTGAAGGAAATGGTAAATGAGGAGGACAGTGTCCATGATATTCAAGTGGATTCTCAGTTAGTTTTTCCTCATGGGCTTGATGGATATATTTAGCAGATTATAATGCCTTCTGAAAATTATTATTCTCAAAAGCATGAGAATGCATCCCAACATAAATAGATTGAAAAGGTATGTGACCTATAATTTCATCTTATTGTGCCAATTATTGAAGAGTGCATTAAAGTTAATCTTTTTCAAATATCTAATGAATCTACTACCCTAGAAACTCTCAATTTAGACTCACCTTAAGGATTACTCTTGAATACATTTTCTCAAGGACATATCCATGTAGCTTCAGGTTTTGAGGATTATAGTATTCAAAGTAATGAAAAAGAAAAGGTTGATCAAGAGCATGCTGAAAATGAAGACTATATTCAGGAAAATGTGTCTCATGAAGTAACAAACACATAATATTTTGAAGATCAATATCATATTTTTGTTGAACCACATAAAGGGTTAATTCTTGACACTGCCACTATATATAATGCAGTTGCTCAATTTACAGTCTTTCAAGAATGTTCAAAGTTTTTTCTTGTGGATGGAAAAAGTGAGAAACATACCATTATTTTACTAAGAACTAATTATGAGTTTTATGGTGAAGGAGAAAACTTGGATCAAGCCATAGTTATAAGTGAAGAATGTCTTTTCCTTCTTGTTAATTAATAAGAGCTATTCATTCATGATTTAAAGGACCTTTTTGAAATAATATTGAAAGCATTTGTAAAGCTGGATTTTGTGTTATTAATGAACATAGGGATTCATTTTAGTTATCATATTGAAATTTCATCAAATAAATACATGCTTCAATCAAATGGTCATCTACTTCAGTCACTATATTGGAAGGAGGCGATTACCTAATGTACATATGTTCAACATATGCAAGATTTCGGTGTACATGCAGTGTTATTTTGAATATTTCAAGTGTGGGTGGTGGGAACTGGTATTTGACACCCGAGGTGAAGGCCATTAGGTCTTAGTGATCTGCTGCAACAAGCCTAGTCACTTAATAGTTAAATTTTCAGTCTTATTAGTCATATTTTCAGCTTTGAGTGTTTGACTACATATGCCCAATCGATAGGAATTAGGATGCTAGTGTATGGTATTATTCCTGACACCTCACGGAGAGGCGACCATCCCCATTAGATCTAATTTTAGGGCCAATAACTTTGTGTTACAGGTCAATTTGGGCACATCAATCGTGACTTCCAAATCCGTATTATTAGGGTCCATCAAGCCCTAATTTAGTTGTTTTCATTCCCTAATGAGGTCAACCTACATGATGTTTTCATCCCAAGAGTTTCCATGACACCATTCATCCAAAAAATGCCCTGAAGGAGATCAGCGTAGGTAGCCTTCTATCAGGCTGTATTGCAATGTAGAAACTGCACTAACTGGGTGCGCTGTAATGCACTTAGCCTTTGTTTCACCTATGCTGAGTGAGATTCATTGAATTTTTTAAATGAATCCATTGGATTCCTCATCCAATGGATACTTCTAGAAGTCTCTAGGTTGGTTGATCTTGCATTTGGATGAGGAAGA
This sequence comes from Pinus taeda, assembly GCA_000404065.3. Classification (NCBI taxonomy): domain Eukaryota; kingdom Viridiplantae; phylum Streptophyta; class Pinopsida; order Pinales; family Pinaceae; genus Pinus; species Pinus taeda. Next base: position 49,057 of record APFE031531573.1, read on the forward strand.
TGATGAATGAACCTCAATCCGTTATCCCTTCCTCCATGGAACCCCTTCCAAATTTTGGCAGAACTTTCATGATGGCCATTAATGGCTTAAGCTCCTCCATTCAGTGATAAATTGACGAAGCATTCAAAGGCAAGTCAAGGTTGGAATTTCTTGAGGTAAGTAAATATTGTTTGAATGAGATTAATAAGAGTTTTGTAAAGATGTCAAATTGTTGCTTCACGAGGAGAGAAGTGATTGACACTAGAAGGAAGACACTGAATCAAGCATGAAAATTCATGGGTTGTAATCTTTTGCTTTATCAATAAAGAATTCAAATATTTTTTCATTCATGTTCTTATATGATGTATATTGTATTCTGGATTCTATGATATGCTTAATTAATAGGTATTTATTGTATGCTTTGATGGGTTTCTATCTCAGCTTGTGTACAGGTACTTTCTGAGCGAGTTAAGTATGAAAAGGAGCGGCAAAATCGGTTAAAGCAGAGAGGGAGAAAGTGAAGGTTACAAGTTTGTTTCTTTTCCTCCTTCTCTTCTCTATTGATTATAGAAAAAGTAATGAGTTACTTTGTCTGTTGTTTCTAGACTAGCTACTAGGTCTAGCGGGTTAGGCGTTTGTAGAAACACTAAATTTTGCCCAAAACAAATTTGTGACTCCATTGGGGAATGATCCTATTCATTGTAGTAGCTTATCGATCTCTTAGAGAACTTTGACATACTGTACCTTCTATCATTTATGGAATTCAAGTCTAAATTCACTGAAAATTGAGTCAACTTTAAGCATAAAGTTGCCTTTAGTGATCAGGCAATTTTGTGACCGGCATAGTGCACTGCAGTGCACTTCCTCCATAGGAGTAGTGCGATTCAATGCACCCTCTCTAACTGTTGCCTGCGCTGATCCCTTTAGGGTTAGTTTTTCAATCTAGGAATTGAAAACTTTTGTCAATTTTCAGTAATTTGAATGGCTTGGTGAATGTAAATGATGTTTTGTCTCTGAAAACAGTCGTTTATCTCCTTCTTTCGACCTAATTTAGACTAGATTGTTGGATGCTCTTTATGTATTTGTTTTATCATTCGCAGTCCACTATCAAAAGGTAGTTTTGATCGATTGTTTTGTCGAAAACGAAGTGTCGTAAAGTCTTCTTTCATAAATAATCGATTGATCTATTTGTGCATTTGAGTTGTATTTTGATTTAAATTGTCGAAAATATTCATTTCTTTAAAATTGAAAGTGTCATACAGTCTTCCTTTCCCTTTAAAAGAAATTTTCATAAATCGTCATTTTTCATGAAAATAATTCTGAATCATTTGTGCTTTAGTTTTTCTTATTGCATCATTCACATTAAGAGAAACTGAAAAGAAATACATGCAATTTGCATTTTAGAGTTTGAGTTTGTGTGTTCAAAAGGAATGGTTTAGGTAATTGCATTAGTTTGTGCATTTTGTTGTTTGTTCAAAAAGTACTTGTATGCTCTATCCCTCATAGATAGGATTTTCATTGTTAAAAAAAAATAGAAAGAGTGCTTCTCATTCTAGTTGCATTCTTAGGAATTTCAAAAAGCATCTCATGGTGAACCCTCAAAGGCAAATTTTAAGCAAGATAGACCCAAATATTACATCAGTTAATCTAATAACGCTTTGAATCCTAACGAAAACATCTAGAGGTCTACGCTAGAGACGTGTTCCAATCTCTTTAAACCTACTAGCTGTCATTTTCATTAAGGTTGGGTGATTCCTCCTCTCTGATTTGATAAGTGCTAGTATGGACTTCTGCTCCCTATACCATCAAGTATATAGTGGGAGACCCCAATAGGCTAAAATGCTTTATCCCTAGGAAGCTGAGTCTATCACCTTATGAAGTGCAACACACTAAACACAACATTTGGGAAGATTGTCTGCCATACATTATATCCTTGGTAATTTCTCCTTCATTTATCACGAAGGTGTATATTGGAATTTTGTGATTAATTTGGTAAACCCTCTTGTCTAGAGTATCCAGAGTAGTCACTTTCATTGCTTTTCAACTCTTTAAAAGAAAAGGATCATCTACGCACTTTTCCTTTCAGGTTCACTAAACATCGAAAGTGACTAGAGTCGTCGTTTGGTTTTTCTCAACTCTTTAAAAATGAAAAAGAAAAGTTGTGTTCCACTGTCGTAAAAATTAAGTGACCGCAAATAACATCCTTATTCCTTAGTTGAGTTTAGGTTGACAGTAACAATCAATAATTCTAGAGGAAAATCAACCTCCACTCTATCATTCGAGGAGAGTTATGAGCAAGCTTCCCTCGCGACTAGAAGTGACTCATATTCGGTTAAGGCGGACTTGTCAAACTGAGTCTAGTACATCAAGAGTTTCTGGTAATTCATTTGAATTACCAGAGCTTCCTATCACAGCTAGTACTAAGACTCTAGTTACTCCAACCATTTCTAGTACATCTGTTACACAAGAAGAAGTTACTCAACTACCTGAGGCCACTATAACGGAAACAAGTGAGAAGGTAACTGAAGCTAATCCATAACCTGAAGTTAATCAACCAAACATTACTTCAGAACTTGAACTAGTTCAATTGGAATTTGATCTAGAGCCTATAGTAGTTGAAACAAAAGGCATTTCTGAACCAGAAGTTTTTGAGGAACCTTCACTTGAAACTAAAGTTCTTTTACTAGAACATTTGGACTTTGACATTGAACATTCTAAAGTTGTTACTAAAATACCTCAGTCATCTGTAGTTCCTAAAACTTCATCTTTAACTCCAGAAGTCTATTTCGGACTTGACAGTGAAATACTTCCACCTGGATTAATTGTTGTAGAGGAAGAAGTTGAGGAAGATTCTATCTCTGGGACTCCACATCATTTTGGACATAGTTTGTATCTTTATTCTCAATATCCTCCTCATTATACTGCTCCAGTTTTTACTGTTGCCTCTGAGATACCACTTGATTCATTAGGACAACTTTTGGATGAGTTAACCATGGTAGAACAACCAAAGACATCCTAGACTACTTCATCTGAAGTAGCTGTGGCATAATCCTCTGTTACTACTTTTTTGGTGTTTTCTACCACACCCGAGTCACATTTATATGGACAACCATCTGTCCGGGCTGGTTACTAGTCTATGTCTGGATTCCACTCAAGGGTTTCCTCATTGCCATGGTCATCACTCATATCATCATCGAGAATTTTACTTGTTTCTTCTTATAAAGGACAACAGTTTGATCATATTTAGTAATACCAGTATCAAATCGGGCAATTCAGTGAACAAAGACATGTTTATCCTCTTAACACTAGAATGCCACCATATGGTCAGCAATATGCCTATTCACCACACCCTCCCTATCAAGGAGGACAACCCTATGGTTATGTCCCATCATATTCAAGTCAACCTGAAATGAGAGTCTGTCAGTGGCAACCAACTATGCCACCACAACCAAGGATGGTGTATCCAACACAATATATGCAAACTAAGATGATTATTTTGACTGTACTTGTTGTAACTATTGAACCAAAGATACAAGCTCAACCTGTTGCATCTCAACCTACACAAGTTAGTTCTGCTACCTTGCAACCACAAGTTTCAAATCAACAAACCCAAACTTCTGAGGTTGTTATGCAACAACTACTTGTTTCCAGGGTATAATTACCTCAGATTAGTGTGCCATTACCTAGGGCAACTCAAGTTGCTACTGGTATAGTTTATCCTTAGCCCGGTCAAATTGGCATTGGGGGGAAATATCAAAATTCACAACCGATACCCCAATAACCTTGGTATCCATAGTGTCAACAACCCCCTTTTTAGAATGTCAAGCCTCAGTATGGGCCATCTTTTCAAGCTCAAACTCGGCAAGGACAATATCAAGCTTATGAGGGCCTTGTATACCAAGCCCAACCTGGTTATGGACAATTGTAAGGTCAACCTAGTTTTAATCCATATACCAGATATGTTCCACTACCCTATCAAGGATATTCACCTTATGCGGCTATGCAAAGGTCCATGTCACACGCAATTCCATCTTATCCCGGATATGCTCAATCTAATTTGAATAGGTAGTTTCCGTTTGTGGAACATTTAGAATTACCATATTTGAACGAGCTTACCAGTGATCCAATTTTATATGCACCATGGTGGCCAGTAATTCCTCATAAGTTTCCTTCCAATTTTCGAAAGTTTAATGGAAATTCTAGAGAATACTCGTCAAATGTCGTCGTGACTTTTGATTTATGGTGTTCTTAGAACTCCTTGAATGATGATTCAATAAGACTCCGTCTTTTCCAAAGAATGCTAACCGGTTTGGCTACCAAGTGGTACATTGAAATGCTAAGAGCTTCTTTTAATAATTTCACCAATTTAGCCACTACCTTTTTGACCCACTTCCAGTTACCCATCAGATATGAAACTAGAATGGAACTTTTGACCAACTTTAAAAAAACATCTTCAACTAACATATCAAATCATATTCATGAGTGTCATTGTCATCGTCGAATGGTTAAAACATATGTTCCTGATTAGCTTCTAGCTGAGTGGTTCATTAAGTCCTTATTGCCATATATCATCGAGGATGTGCCTAAAGGTGGAGTTGTTACAGAAGAGCAAGTGATTGCTCATGCCCAATACTTGGATTTGATTTACACACAATCTGGAATGCTCTATGACAAAATTCTACATGCACTGCACCTAAATCAATCCATTCCACCTCCACCATAAAGTACGGACTCTCATGCCCACAAAAATTTGATCGTTTCCTTGAGCACACAAATAGAAAGTAAACCATGTAGTCAATCGCTTCCCATTTTAAATCAAACAGTAAATGCACCTGAGGTTCTTGCTTCCGAGATTAATCCCATGTCATGTGACAAAGGTAAGAACCAAGAGAAACCAGGAAGCAAGAAGAAAGGGAAAAATAAAAAGGAAATGGAAAAGCCTCCTAAAGATAAATCATATGGTTCCTCTAATCTAGGAAAGAAACCTTGTTACCCATGTCTGATATGTAATGACGAGCACTTTACAAGAGATTTTCCTCACTGCTCGAATGTTTATAAAATGTTAGAGGCTTCTAGCACATCCACAACATTGATAGATCCATTTCCAAAACCAAATACTAATTTGGTTGCAACTGAAAATGCTCCACATCATGTGTATTAATGTTATCCATCTCAAAACCTAAATATCAAATATTGGTTCAGACACATAGTAAAGATTATGGTAATCTGCCATCATCGTCAAATAATCAGGCTACTAATCAACCTAGTTCTTCAACTTCAACCACATCAGAAAATGTTCCACTACCCATTGCACCAGAGTTAACAATAAAGCCCCCGAAGGGAGTTGTGCACAAATCAACGTTCAACCCTCGAGCTTGCACTGCTCAAAATTACAACATAGTAGAAGATCTCACTCAGTCTCCTTCTACTATGTCGATGCTTGAGGCGTTACAAGATTGCCCCTCCTAGAAGCAGGCTTTACTGTCAAAAATAGGTGGAATAGATGTATTGGATTCTAATCTTGTGGTTCTCAATCACTCAAGATATACAGCAGAGTTACCAACAAAATTAGCTTTTCTAATTCAGATTAAAGCTCTAAACAACAACATTCATCGAACTATCATAGATGATGAAGCTTCTACCTATATTATGTCAATGAGCTACTGGAAAACACTGGGGTCACCTATGTTGTCAATATCACCAACCACATTGAAAGCTTTTGATGAAAGAACATATACATCATGTGGGATTTTGAATAATTTTCAATTAGAGCTAGGGGGAAAAACAGTAATTGTTGAGGTTGAGGTGGTTGATGGACCCCTTGACTACAACATTTTACTTGGATGACCATGGGTTTATGCTATGGCTGCAGTGGTTTTCATGTACTTTCACACGATTGCAGTTCCTCATAAAGGGGGAATAATAGTTATCAACCAATCTTCATTTTTTGCCTCTAGTTCTCATGTTATGGAAATAATTTGGTTTCTTAACCAACCACCACTTTGAATTTAATCTGCTGGTGTAGGTATTTTCAAATTTCCCTCCCTAATGGGTACTTTCACGCTTCCTCCACCATCTTAGATTTTGGAAGTTGCGAGAGTCGAGACATGTAATATGTTATCCTCTACTTCATCTGACTTAACGAGGATCACCAATAGTATTGGATATGAAAGTCTTAATGAGGTTATGCTGCTAAGCCCTATCAGGCTTGCATAGCAATCAATTTTTCTTTCTTGTGCAGCATTTCCAAATCCACATTTGTTGATTGAATGGGTAGATCGTTCACTTGAATACAATACTTCTTCAAATCCTTTGTCTTGTATATATTCTACAAATGAAGGAATCATCCAATCAATGATGACAGGAGAAGAACCATGGGAATATTATCACCATCATTCCCATCTTCTAGATTCGAATGAAGATTATTTTGATGAGCCAATACACCCTTCGATTGTAGATTTCTTTCCAAATTCTGTTGGAATAGATTCGGTGGGTTTTGAGCATAATTTGTCTAACATAGAAGAAACCATTTCTATAGACATTTTGACCAAGCCTAACGTTATGGAAAACATTCATGTAGGAAAATCCTATTCTCCTTTGGAACTCAATACTTACCATGCTCTGTTTCATGAATTTAGAGATATATTTACATGGTATTATGAGGAAATGCGAAGCATTGATCCAAGCATTGTTGAACATAAAATCAAAATGTACCCTGATTTTAAACCAGTATGACAGTGGCTTCAACCTGTACATCCAAAGAAATCTGCTGCTATTAAGACATAGGTTGAAAAACTTTTTCATGTTCGCTTCATTTCCCGTATACCTCTTACCAATTGGGTATCAAATATTGTTCCCTTGATGAAAAAGAAAGGAACAATTCGAGTGTGTGTTGATTACCGGGATGTAAATAAAGCATGTCCAAAAGACAGTTATGCTACACCCTTCATCGACTAGATTATTAATGAATGTGTGAGATGTGAAATTTTTTCATTCATGGATGGATTTTCTAGCTACAGTCAAATCAATATCTACCCAGAGGATCAGCAAAAACCTGCATTTATTTGTTTGTGGGGCACATTGGACTATAGGAAGTTACCTTTTGGTTTGAAGAATGTAGGGGCTACATTTCATAGGGCAATGAACTATGCCTTCCATGACATTAAGAACATTGTACAACCATATCTTTATGACTTTCCTGCTCCTTCACAAAAGCAGACTGATCACCTGCAACATCTTAGAGCAATATTCTTAAAGTGCCGACACTACAAAATAAGGCTCAATCCGCACAAGTGTGTTTTTTGTGTTGGCTCTGGTCGATTGCTTGGATTTGTGGTCTCAAAACATGGAATTCGACTCAATCCAACTAAGGTTCAAGCAATACTTGACTTGCCTTCGCCTTCAAATTTGTTAGAGTTATAGAAACTTCAAGGGAAGGTAAACATTCTGAGGAGGTTCATTCCAAACTATGCTGAAATGGCTAAAGGTTTTACTCTTCTGTTGAACAAAGGGGTACCCTTGCATTGGGATCAGGTTATGTTAGCTTCCTTTCATGCTCTTAAAGATTCCCTGATTAGACAATCATTAATGTATGTCCCAAACTATCAACAAGTCTATTACCTGTATCTCGCCGCTGCAGATATAGCCATCAGAATGGTTTTACTCCAAGAAGCTGATGGAATAGAACATCCAATATATTATTTGAGCCGTAATATCAATGATATAGAAAGGAAATACTTTTATGTTGAAAATTTAGCTTTGGTAGCTGTTCAAATTGTGCAGATGTTTCGTCACTATATCCTCATGTGTAAAACTCCAATTATCTCCGATTTGAACCTTATGACATACATTTTGTCACATCAATTACTGGGGGGGGAATATTCAAAGTGGTTAGCTATATTGCAGGAATTTGATTTGGAATTCGTTGGATCTGAGTCAAAGAAATCTCTCGTATTTATCAAACTACTTTCCAATCTTCTCTCATCCTCCAATGGTTTAACATCAGAAACATCAATCTTGGATGAGTCTTTGTTTCTCATGTCATCAAGTGATCCATGCTATGGGGATATACTGATCTATCTCCAGACCCAAGATTTCTAGCCCAAATACCTCTCGCCCTCAACAGTGACGTATTCGATACCAAGCCAAAAATTATCTAATCGTTGGTGACACAATTTATCGTCGTGGTATCAATACAATTTTTCGTAGGTGTCTCACGCATGAGGAGGCTAAGAAAGCTTTGAATGAATGTCATTTTGGTGCTTGTGGTGGACATTTATCCAGATATGCAACAACACAGAGAATTCTCCGTGCTGGTTACTTTTGGCCAACAATATTCAAAGATTGCATATTGATGTCAAAAGTTGTCATGCATGTCAAATTTTCGATCGGAAAATGAGATTACCACCTGAACCTTTACATCTAGTAGTTGTTGTTGGACCATTTGCTAAATGGAGCATTGATTTTATGACATGTAAACTCACCTCGACCGGGGGCCATGGGTATATTATAGTCGTTGTTGAATATTTTACCAAATTGGTCAAGGCGATGCCTACATTAAACAACAACGACGAAATGGCAGCATTATTTTTCTTCAACCATATGCTTGCCAGGTTTGTTGTACCATAGGCCCTAGTCACAAATCATGGGTTGCATTTTTGCAATCACATGATGGTTGAGTTGACTGTCAAATTAGGACTATCACATGGTAGTTCTACTACATATTATCTGCAAGCTAATGGACAAGTTGAGGCTATGAACAAGGTCCTTAAGCACATGCTGCAACGACTGATTCGAGTACATAAACAAAATTGGCATTTAATCCTATACTGAGCTTTGTGGGCATATCGAACCTAGGCGAGAAATTCTACCAGATTCACACCCTTTCAGTTGGTGTATGGTTTGGAAGTAGTCTTTCCAATTCAATGTGAAATTTCATCATTCAAACTCGCAATTGACCTACTACCTGATAATTTTGAAGAAGAAGCACGTTTCTTGGAATTAATCCATCTAGATGAAACCCATCGTGATGCCGCATTAGCTAAAGAACCACACAAGAAATGGGTAAAGCTGCAATACGATAAAAATGTCAAGCCTCATGTCTTCTCAAAAGGTGACTTGGTCTTGCTTTACGATCAGGATTCTGATAAAATTGGAGTAGGAAAATTTGAACCGCTTTGGATGGGCCCTTATATTGTTAAGTGCTTTTTGACGAAAGGTGCCTACGAGTTAGTAGATTATGACAGAATTCCTTTTTCTAAGCCTAGAAATGGGTTGTATTTAAACGTTACTATGCTTAGCTATGTATGGTAAAACTCATGTAAATATGCTTGGATTGCATGTGTGAGTGTGTTTCGTTTAGGGGTTTTATTTGGTAAAGTAATCCACTTTGCATTTGTTGTAGATGTCAAACTTTTTGGAACCATTTTTGGTTATGTTGATGGTGCTAGTTGTAGTACGCAGAACCTATTTTCTGCAACATGGGCTATTTTCGGTCCAAGTGACGAGTTAATGAGTTTTAGAGGGATTTGTATTGGTTGATGAACAAACAATATCACATAGTATAGCACGTTGATTTAACTTCTCTCTGATGCCATTTCAATTGACATTCGCTGAATCATCATTAGGCTAGACTCACAGCTTGTTGTACTACAAATTACTAGCGTTTATACCATCCGAAACCCTACAATTCATCGTATGTTCATTAGAGATCATATTTTGGAAAGGTGTTTCAAGTTTATTCAATATTAACATATTTCCATAAATCTAAAAACATTAGTGGACTCTCTAGCAAATTATGTGTTAAATAGACATTTGCAACATATGTAAAGTAAATATTTTCAATTAGCACCATTATTTGAATAGGATTACATCAATCAACCATAATAAAACCTTGAAAGTAAAATATATCATTGTAAAAAGTTTTTACAAACAATTTGTGTCCAAGACAAAAATTGGTCATCTGACCCAAAACTAAAATGTATGTAGAAAAAGCATCCAAGTAGACTATTGGTGCTCATGATAGTAGGTCACTGCTTGTGCTATCATATGCAAGAGTTACATCCAACGACCCGGTACATTGATGGTGTGGCACTATAGTCGCATAGGTAGCTCCTTGATCTGGACATTTGGAATACCTAGGGCTAATCCCTCTCTGTAATCTTGCAATTTAGCTAGAGTCTCAGCCAAATCCTAGTCTCGGAGAACCGTTCTCCCCACAGGTCTCTATGTTGGTCTAGCTACATCTCGTGGGTCCCCCACAGGCTGAATGGGCTTGATATCTATATACATAAAAAATTGATTTTGTTTAGTCTCGGAATTAATCAAAAAACACAAAAAATTAAAAAAAAGATACTTAGTCAAACTATTTACCAATAGCACCCCACATTACTCCAACTGGTAGTGGTAATTCTGGATCGCCACAAAAATGCATTCCTGAATATGGATATTATGTGAAAGACATCTCCTATCGATTGAACCATTCAAAGAATGTAGAGATAAATATGATCAAAGAATGGGCACCATGCCTAGCCATAAGATTTGTCCACCTCTGCTTCTATGGGTCTCTCAGTCCAGATACACCCAGTGAAATAAGTTGTGGCTGCAAGAGAGGAATCCTCTCCAAGGCAAAAGAAATCGCGATTGATCCATAGCAAAAATTCTTGATCTTTCCTCTTTTCACCTAGGTTAGTTGCTCTTTCACAGATGAAAAGACATCCCCACACCAATTGAACACCTTTAGCTCTAAACATTCTAAGGCATACTACATGTATGATTTGTTGGCCAAATGAAGTGTTACACTGCCAGCCAATCTGGCAATGGTAAAAAGGATCATCCTTAGTGGTAAATCACTAACGTCCTTAATAAGTATCCTTCTATCTCAGCTAGGTTGGGCACCCTACTTACAGAACTATCACACATAATCTTTCACTCGTTTACCCCATGGGAAAGTCCTATTAGTGAAATGGGGGCATCCTACCTTGACAGTCCATTAAGGAAGTATATATCACTGATGGTAAAAGGGACCTCTTTGTCCCGAATGTGAAAACACTGATCAGTTGGATCCCATGATTGAACAAGGAACTGTAGAGGATCCATCTATTATTGCATGTTCGATAACTGGAACTACTTGAGTAACCCACAATTTCTTAGGGCCTTGACTATTTCCTTAATATTGAAGGCTATGATATCCTATTCTTCATGGTCTTGTTCTCTCCATATGATTACCATTTCAATTCTTGAATTGGAGAAAGAAACCCTAGCGACCTCAAAACGCTAGAATGTTCTTGACTAAAATAGGAAATAAATAAAATGAAATGAAAGAGAACAAAATTAGTTCTCACATGGTCCAAATAGCACATGGAATGATCCCTTGAATCCTCCGTAATCAACTGGTGAACTTCGAGGAAAAGCTCTTCCAGAGATAAAAAGGTAAGAATGAGATGGTGAAAATGAAAGGTAAGAACCAGTTTTTTTTTTCTTGCACATTAATTGAGTAAACATTGGTTTTCATAATTTTTAATCCATGAACACATATTTTTTAATCTACTTTGATGACATCTAGAGTAGGGTTAACAACTGATATGTAGTTATGATGTGCTTATGAGTAAATTGAACATCTTTGACCATAAAGAAAACTTTTATTGTTTTTTCAAGGTTTGTTAAAACCGAAAAAGGAACCCCCTTAGAGTCCTCTTTAAGCTCCTTTCAGACTCTCTAAACATGAAAAGATTGTCGAGCATTTGACATTTCTAGCTAGTTAATGGATTAGAATCAATATCCACTCAGTATAGTTTTACCCCTTCTTTGGACTGAGTTAGATTAACTAGGAAAAAGGTACTCGTTGATCAAACATGATTGATTGGTTCTCTCTTGTATTGTTTTATGCCTTTCCAAACTTGATAGACAAATTTATGAAAAGCGAACTTGTGGAGTTTCCTTTTAGTCCCTTTTCAGACTCTCTAAATGTGAAAAGGACTAAGTTATCTTTTTCGTTAAACTCGTTAAACATTTAATAGTGACAAACTTGTCCATCTAGACAAGACTGAGTTTCACCTTCACTACACTCATTAAAAAATAAAATAGCAATGGATTCACTCGAAGGATGGAATTATATGACAAGCATATGTTATCCTCCTCAAGCTTGATAAATAATAAATAGGTAGTAGTCATAAATAGGAAAAGGCCAAGAACACTTTATGGTAGCAGGTTGCTCTTGATAATGACACTTTCACCTCATCACTGTGACTATGTGGGTTGGGTGATTCAGCTTGATGGTTATCACAACCTCGGTTTATCATACCACCCATCGCTTTGTTTTGGGTCAATGTTATAAATTCACTTCAGTGTCGCTGATATGTTCAAGAGAAGTCATTCAGTTCAAAACTTCATCCTTTACAATATAGTCAACCTCATTTTTATATCTGTCATTCCTAAACCTTGTGTTGTCAGTCGATGTTTCATCTCCTAAATCATTTACCTCGTTTCGTGTCATTCATGTGGGATACATTGAGGCCCTCCTACGACAAGCCACTTATTGTCGACATCAGCACATCATCCAAAAAGTTGACTTGGAAACACCCTTTCAGTATCTTGAGGCTTGCATACATCAATGGTAGGATTCTCACTTCCGGCAATAGGTTGACATCATTGGCCTTTGACCGAAATACTTTTTATGGTGTTCAACATCAAATCATTTATTCACACCTTGTGAAATGTACTACAGTACCTTGAGGGTCATTATCATTATCAGTGATTCCTCTCACATCTGTTAACGACTTACATCATTGGTTGGTAATCAGACAATGTGTCTCCATGTTCAACCTCAGATCATGTATTCACATGGTTAGACTTGTACATCAAGTAAATATTGAAAGAGATTGAAGACCCTAGATCTAGTTTCTTCCATCCGGGTTGTGATATATTTTCAGGAGTACTATATCAAATGTACAATGTCCTTACATTCATGGCCATCAATTCATGGGTCTATATATGTAGACGACTATATATGTACATGTAGTGAAATTTTATAAGCTGAGCATGGGTATGCCTTCCCTTAGCGAGTTCGTGAGAAAAAATCAAATTATCATGATATTTGTATTATAACTGATGCAGGTCTACTTCCACTTTGAAACCTTCTCTCCAAATGGTAAAGCATCTCACTTGACATGTTTATTTTTGACTTCATGCTTTAGGGGGAAACTGTTATAGGTAAATTTCTGTGCATCAATCCCAACATCCAGATCTATATTGTTAGGGTCCATAAAGCCCTAATTCAGTTGTTTTCATTCCCTAATGAGGTCAACCTACATAATTCTTGTGTCCAAAGAGTTTCCATGAAACCGTTCATCCAAAAAATTCCCCTAAGGAGATTAGCACATGTAGCCTTCTATGAGGCTGCATTGCAATGTAGAAACTACACTAACTCAGTGTGTTGTAGTGCACTTAGCCTTTTCTTCACCTGCATTGAGGGAGATTCATCATTGTTTTTAAATGAATCCATTGGATTCCTCATCCAATGGATACTTTTGGAATTTTCTAGGTTGGCTGAGCTCGCATTTGGATGAGGAAGAGGATGAATGAACCTCAATCCATTATCCCTTCCTCCATGGCACCACTTCCAAATTTTGGCAGAGCATTCATGAAGGCCATTAATGGCTTAACCTCCTCCATTCAACTATAAATTGACCAAGCATCCAAAGGCTAGTCTAGGTTGCAATTTATTGAGCTAAGGAAATGTTGTTTGAATGAGATTAGTAAGAGCATTGTAATGATGTTGAATTGTTGCTTCATGAGGAGAGAAGGGATCGAAACTGGAACGAAGACACTGAATCAAGCATGAACATTCATGGGTTGTAATCTTTCCTTTTATCAATAAAGAATTCAAAGCCTTTTCCATTCATGTTCCTATATGATGTATATCATATTTTGGATTATATGATTAGCATGTCTTTATTGAATGCTTTGATGGGTTTCTATCTCGACTTGTGTGCAGGTGCTTTCCAAGTGAGTTAAGTATGGAAAGGAGCGGCAGAGTTGGTCAAAGGAGAGAGGAAGCAAGTGAAGGTTACAAGTTGGTTTATTCTCCTCCTTCTCTTACATGTTGATTATAGAAAAAGTAGCGAGTTACTTTGTTTGTTGTTTTTAGACTAGCTACTAAGTCTAAAAGGTTAGGCATTTGTAGAAACACTAAATTTTCCCAAAACACTTTGTATTTGTCAATTGTCTACAAATTTCCTAATGGTTAGTTTGAATAGTGTCAAACTTAATATAATAGATGTTGTCATAACTTCAAGTGCCACTATACATAATATCACCATGGGTGTGGTCATGAATAGGGTGGGTCGAAAACATGAATGTGTTTTCAGTTATTGGGAAAATTGTCAAAGTCTAAGATAGCGAAGTCATGAGTGTGAATAATGCATATGTCATGACATTAACATGAGACAATTGAAAATATTACTATTGCGAAGCAAGATAGTTGTTGAAATTCCACATCTCTTTTGTCCCCCTACTCTATTATTTTTCCCTAATCATTATAACCTACATTCGACATTCCCTTTCTACCATTCCCTATGTTTTAAATCCCCTACCCTACTTACCTATATATCTAATCATTCTTTATTCCTAAACAATAAATCATCACAACTCCATTTTTCATTTCCATATTCAAGAGAAATGATTGCGCATTTAAAATGGAATTACCCATATCATTCTCTCATCAGTCCAAATCCTATGATAAATCAAACCTCATAATGATTATAAGGCCCAAATTATTATGTTTTTCAAAACAAGGTGCCATATGACATCACACAACAAGACAAAGAAGATTGGGTAGTTAAAATGGTTATGCTAGCTTAATATTATGCATTGTACATTCATTGTGTTAATCATCATACATACCATCCACATAGGCAACCACAACTCTATCTCTAGTGAACATTTTGCATGAAATCAAGTCACACTCACTGTGGGAATCTGTTGCACAAATACTCTATTTTAGTCACCATTGTGTAGAACGGTTTCCGACAACATGGAGGAGAATTTTGGGAAGATTAAAGAGGTTTTTCTTAAGGACAGGGTAAATGACAATAAAATTTTCCATAGTTTGTGTACGTGTAACATATCGATATTTTTGAATCCATATTCAAAGATCATTTTTTGCAATTCGTAAATTTTTTGTTTTCAGTCTTTGTTTTGGAGAAAATTTTCTTCGACGCTTGCGATGAATTTAGACAAACCAAGAGATGTTTATATTAGTAAAACTATCATATACGATGAGATCCTTCCATTTTTACACACATATTAACATTTCGACAATATACCCAAATTGTTGGCCCGTTGTACAGATGCTACATAGTTGTTAAGCAATTGTTGCGCAACTATTGCACAGATGTATTCACGATTTTTTTTATGGTACCAATTGTCAGAGACTGAGTGGAATGAGATGTGGAGATGGGATCCATGTCAGATCACCAATCAACATCTATGTGTCAACTTTGGAAGGAAAACATAGCAGTGCAACGTGATACCCAACCAATGAGTAGCAATTCCAATTCCCTGAAAGTGTTCTACTTTTTCTAATTTTGTTATGTAATTGATATGTTTCAATGATATAGATAGTTGTTGGGAATTTTGTATTTAGCATAGTGATTATTATCATGATATTTTTTTTTATCATTTAAGGAAAATTACTGTAAACAACACTATGTTTCCTTTTCTTTTTAGTTTGGTTTGATTTTCTTCATGGATCGAGGGTGCACTACATCTGGCCATATTTTGATTTCCTAGTGTATTTCTATTTAAAATGGTAATGTACAAGAAAGAAGGATTTGGTTGATTGATGCAATGATATTTTTGTATTTGTCTCATTTTATGGATTAAATACTCAGTGCAAAGTTTGGCGAGTTACTGTCATAGATTCTTGTGGTATTGTTCTTTAAATATGTGTTCTCTTTCGCAATTGTCATTTAGTTTGTTTTATCTCAATTTTGTTTCAAGGTGTATTGGAAATAGTTTTTCTAGGCTTCATCATATATGCTGAAAATCACTGTGTACTTTTTTTTATATGGGACTCATTATGCCCTTGTCTACCTTCATTTCCGGAATACTCAATCATAAGATTTGATCACAGAATTTTGATATTCTCTATTCCATTTGAATGAGTATCTCCACATGTCTTTCTCTCTTTCAATGTACTACAGTTGATATGAATTTTAAGGATGTACCTTTAATGCCTCTACCCTTGTAGTTGGTTAATATACACATTAATGTGTTTGAATTGGTGATATTTGGGTCTCATACTCTATTGTTCTCTCGTTTAGCCTTCCAACAAATTTTCATTAAATTTCAAGTATCATTTTTCAGACATAGTCTCTGTCAAAATATGATCAAGGTCGCTATTAGTGGCCAACTTCCAATTCCACGTGCACCCCCACCCTTGTTTCTTTCAGTTTTCCAGATTCCTTATTTCTAGCACAATTTTCTATTTTTGGCAATTTTTCTGGGTCTTGAACTTCCGGAGACATTTTGAGGCCCTAACCGACGTGTTTTGGGAAAAGTGGGAGAAACATGTGTCTATGGTTTGATGTTTATCATCCCAAAGTTGTAGTACTCAGATAGATATTTCTAATGAGGTATTGTGTGCATCAAATGGAGATCATATGCCAAAGTTACGACCCTGGGAAGTTGATGTACCAATTTACCGAAAACGGGGCCCATAGTTTGGCGCTTCATCTCCTAGGGTTATGGTTTTGGATGTTTAGGGTTTTCCATGGTTTCTTGACAATAAATAAGCCTTTCAGCCTCATTATAAGATAGTTTGGAGGCATGTAGTTGCCACATCTCTTCTTAGAGATAAGCTACAATCACCCTAGGTAGTTTATTTATATTTCTATTTGTAAGCATATTTCAGTGATTCACATTAATGAAATGAAGTAATGTTTCTATTGCATCTATGTATTTATGGTTATATCTATAGTTTTTTGCATTCCTATTTAGATCCGGATCAGTGGTATCAGATCGGTCTTATATTTCACTATTTTTCTTTGCATGTCCCCAACACGGTTGGGATATAAGGAGTTAGTGCTTGAACTGGTCAAACCTGTGCAATATGAGCCTCACAAATCCTGATGAACTCCCATTGGGGATGAAAAGAAATATGAGGGGGTAGGAGATCCTATCAAAATCTTACTTGAAGAATCCCTTGAGTGACAAAGGAATGTGATGATGGACAACTTTGCGCAAATCCTTTAGAGGCTACCCTGGGTGGCACATCTGCTTCAAACAGCTACTTTGGAAGTGCCACACCCTTTAAGGAAGAAAAAACTTTGACATTACCATATTTGAGGGTCACATAGATGCAGATGCTGTAGATAAATAGTTAAATGTGCAAGAAGGATATTTTTCCATTGATGACTTTGCTAGTTGGGAAAAGATCACTTTTCACTTCTAAAAGTAGCCCCCACGTCAGGGACTGGAGGGAAACCTACTGTGAACATAAGGATGAAAGTATGAACTCATTTTTTTCAGCTGCACCCACTTGGAACTCATTCTAGGATGCCATCAAGGAGTAGTGCTACCCTGTCGGGAGCTACGAGGATCAATACATAAAGTGGATAGTGCTGTGATGGGGAAGGGACCAAGACATGGTAGAGTTTACTAATGTTTTTCGTACCCCTTTCATGAAGTTGGGTATCAAGGATTCTGAGAATCATTTGGTTCTTAAGTACTATGGCTACCTACACACATACATCTAGGAGAAACTAAAATTCCTAAACATATCGTCACTTGACATGGCATACAAATATGCCATCAAGATCGAGCAAAAGTTTAAACAGACGAAACAATAATTTGGATATGAAAATCTGAAGCAAGAGAAAGCTTCCCCAAAACCACAAAACAAAGGACAAAGCCAAGATGGGTTGGCCCAGGACAACCCTCCAAAGCCACAAGCAAAGAAAAGCATCACGAAGCCAAAGAAGGAGACAAGAAAGTGGTGTGAGTTCCATAAGAGCTCCACTGATAACGCAAATGAGTGTCGAGCCAAGCACCCACTGGTGGCCGAGCTCCACTCATATTCATGCTCCAAGTCTGAGTCAAAACTTGACAAGGTGAATGACAAAGGGAAGTATATTATCGATGCAGAGCCTAATGCCACCATTGCCAACTCAAAGATCTAGAAGGATGAAGCCAAGGATCCATAGGAGGAGGAGTGCCTCTTCCACTACTAGATGTTGGTAAAGGGTTCCTCGCTACAATTCATTACAGCAAGAGCCAAAAGAACCTCATTTCGATAGAGGTCGTGAAGTGGTTGGGCTAACCAACCACAACACATCCAAAACCATACATCATCAAGTGGCTTCACCAAGGATATTATCTTCGTGTGAGTCAACAATGTGACCTTCGATACAACATCAACCCCTTCATAGATGAGGTATTATGTTACATTGCTCCACTTGATGTGTGTGATGTATTATTAGGCCAACCATACTTGTGGAAGCAACATGTTATGTATGAGTGAAGGCCTCCTACTATTATTGTTACTTGGGGAAATATGTTTTACATGATACCGGAGGTAGAATTGCCTACTACCATCTCTTTGGTTACTGCAAAACAATGCAGTACGCTCAGTTCCAAAAGCAAGAAATTTGTTTTCTTGATGATATGCCCTTAAGGAAAGAAGAAGACAGTGGCCAGAAAGTCTAGACAGGGCCCCTCTACATCACAACAACAAATGAAGAAGGTCGTAGAGGAGTACAAGGACATCTTCACCTCCCTTGCAAGGGTGCCTCTGCACTACTAGGTCAAGCACTCCATCGATCTGACGCTAGGTGCACAACTACTCAATGGACCAATATATTTGTGCTCTATTCTAGAGAATGATGAAATGAAGAGGTAGATTTAGGAACCACTACAGAGAGGTCACATTCAATCGAGTTCATTGTCTTGTGGGACCCCAATCATGTTGGTACAGAAGAAGCATGGGAGTTGGAGACTTTGTATTGAATATTGGTCTTTGAAAAAGATCACTATCTAGAATAGGTACCCGATCCCATGAATTGATGACCTTTTGGACCAACTGAAGGGGAAAAATATTTCAGCAAGATCAACTTCAAGTCAGGATATCACCAGGTACCATTTGAACTCATTGATGTGTGGAAGATTTCCTTCAAAGCCAAGGAGGGCCTTTTTGAATGGTTGGTTATGCCTTTCGGGTTGAAAAATTCTCTTGCTACCTTCCTGAGGCTAATGGATGACATATTTTAGCCATTCACCAACTCATTTGTAGTGTTATACTTGGACGACATCCTCATCGTCAGCCATAGTTGGGAAGAGGACCTCCATCACATCTAACAGGTTCTCCAATCACTGTGACAACACAAGCTATGTGCCAACATGGAGAAATGCACTTTTTGCATGACCCAAGTTCAGTATCTAAGATACATTATTGATGAATGGGGGCTGCATGTGGATCCAACCAAGATCAAAGTTAGTTAGGATTGGCCAGCTCCAACCACTATGAGAGAGCTGCGCAACTTCCTAGGTCTTGCCAATTTGTACCGCAGGTTCACGTTGGGATTCTATCATATCACTTGGCCCTCGACTCAAGTCACTAACGGAGGAGCGAAAGAAAAATTCTTTTGTCTGAATCTCAACAGAACACATTCGCAGAGTTGAAACATCACCTCTGCTTCGTACCAGTGCTCACATTACGAGACTTGCAACAACCATTTGAGGTCA